>JAUZSU010170254.1:0-13218 GCA_034780255.1 Parotocinclus maculicauda | reverse complement strand
GCGAAATGAGCGAATCATTTTATGATGTAGGCCGAAATTGAGCTTCCCCTCCTTGAAAGACCAGCATCCGCCACTGGCTTAGACAGCTTTGGTCCATTGTTTTGCGAATGTAGGACTTAAACCTTTTAACCAGAAAAAACACTTTCTACACATGCAGAAGTTGATCCAGTTGTTGCCACCAACAATAAGCGTTTGTACAGCTGAGGCATTGCTCTGTCCAACAACGAACTAACAAAACAATATTAAACTCGAACATGGAAATGTTGAAATAATTTTAAACTGAAATGAGGAAATACTATGAGTGTGTAAGGAATGAACAATGGAAATGGTCGAGTAATTTCACCCAGGCAAATACCAAGACAATGTTTACTTGAACAACATCTGTTAACTGTGTTTAAGAGTGTGTGTGTGGTGTGTGTGTCTGTGTGTTTAATAACTGAAGAAAACTATTCTAGCTTCAGGTAGTTACAGCAGTCCTACATTAACCTGTATCAGAAACAAAATAAGCAGCTGTATTTGGTATGCTGTCCATTCTTAATTAATTTTTATATATTAAGGTCATGGAGTTTAAACATAAAAGTTTAATAGCAATTTACGCAAAGTAGCACTCATTCCACAAGAGAGCAATTACAGCTTCAGATGAAAAGCCCACACTGTCTCTCTTGGGTATAACATGGTGCACACAAATGGAATCATCCCAAAGCAGGATTAGCCTTAACATTGTAAACAACAAATTAAAACTTACCTTTGGCCTCCTGGCCGTGGTCTGAAGAAGTAGGGATGTGCACACAACACACACAAGCCAAACAAACACACACATCACAGTTGAGTTGAGCAGACAGGAAGAGAATTTGAGAGAGAAACAGATAGAAATTGGTCAATACATAGGTCATGCATGCTTGTGTGTGTTATGTTTTTAAACAAACAATTATGTCATTGTTTTCACATTTTATACTATTCTCTAAATGCAAAGAGAATGCTTGGCACTACCAAGGCCAAAAACACAACAACACATTTTATTCTTGTGAGGGACTTTTGTTTGCCTGAAAGTTAAATAAGCTTGACCCAACTAATCAAAGTAGTATTGTTGCACTGAGGAAGTCAGTTTCAGTTTAGACAAGTGTCATTTGTAACAGACTGCACGCACACACACACACACACACACACACACACACACACACACACACACACACACACACACAGTTTAAAATATTACAAATGCAGATACAACTTTTTAAAGTATCAAAGTATATTAATTTGAATAAGTTTTATTAGCCTTTTACCTAATGAGAACATGGGACTAGGTGTTCTGTATATTCCTGTTAATATTTTGCTTATTCTAAGTTTTAGTGGTCACTAATCTTTGTAGCTATACAATTACATATTGTATATTTCCTAAGTGGAACAATAAGGGTTTGTCTCTTATCCTGTAATCCTAAGTGGACAGTGAGTGAAAATTGTGATCCACCACCCCAATAGTACCCATTCTGTGATGGTCCTGACCATTAGAGAACAGAATAAAGGGGGCTTGCAAAGTATGTAGAGCAGCAGATGGACTACAGTCTGTAATTGTAGAACTACTAGGTGCAGTGACCAATACAACCTAAATAAAGCATAATAAACAGAATATAATTTGAAGAATATAGAATCATTAAGAGTTTTGTACAGTACTGTATATATGGGGTTCTCCTACAGCTATAACCCCATCACAGGGTAAATAAGACTGCACTAAAAACAGAGAAATAACCAATTGTCTGGGGATCTCAAGATCCAACTGTGTACTACTTCATATAAACTTCCTTCAGAGTACCAGAGTTCCGTAGTGATCAGGGCAACATGAGCCAGGCATATGTGAGCTTAGGTGCATGGACAGGGGGCAGAAAGCTCAAAGCTTATATTTATTAAACATTGACAAAAGACCTAGCCAGTTTTTATTGTCCTGTTATTCCCCGGTATATGTCAGACAAAAATTTCATTTAATAACATGCATGCTATTCTCCATAGTGAGGATAATGTGCAGTATGCACACTATCAAACACTACTGTTTCTATTGTGTTAATATAATGGCCTGAAATTAATATTCAGGAAAATGAAATTAAAACAAATGATTTGTGTCCACCATTTAAAATCTCTCAACACTGACTCACACAGGCACAGTCACATTGAACTGCTAATGTCTCAACAATATTGTAAAAAAATTAACTTGACGTCAGCTACAACCGTCTCCAAGCCTGTTCTACTCATACTGATCTGATCACACAGTAAAATGAAAATAATCACATGCTGTGTACCTTTCGAGGAGCAGGTGTCTGTCTCATCATATTGCAGAGGGAAGCAGATAAACACACGTACACAAACACACAATCACACAAGGGCAGAAAGACAGTAGAAAGACAGAAGGTGTTCAGTCACATTAACAGAGAGACAAGGAGGAAAGACCAGGCCAAACGTCCAGCAAAGCTACAAATACACAGCAGCAGCCAAGCTGAAGCCAGACACACAGACACACAACCAATGCTGCAGATACAGTGCTGCTATTAAATAGCTGCACTGCTTCCTTTTCAGTATCCGTTTTAACAGCCAAATCCAAGAATTTCAACTCCTGGACTCAAAGCTCTGATTACAGCACTGTCATCTATGTGCATGTTCCCACGTAGAGGCCATCTCTCTCTCTCACACAGCATCCGTTTCTCTTTTGCCTCTCCCTTAATCTCCTCCTCCTCGCTCCCTCTCTCTGCTGCTCTTTTGTACCAGCAGTAGCCTTGTAAAGCACATTACATCACTACCACACGCCCTCCCCTCCTGGGTGAGTGCCACAAAGAGACAGGCAAAGGAGAGAGAGACAGAGACAGTATGAGTGAGAGAGTGAGAAAAGGGTGGGAAATTGATGCAAGTCTGCCGTGTATCCTAGCAACGTTTCTCTAGTATTCCCTCAAGAGGCCGAGGCGAGATCATACTTGTGTGTGTGTGTGTGTGTGTGTGTGCGCGCGCATGCACGCGCAGGTTAACACCAGCAAAGATACTGTAAAACCACTTAGAATATATTATACTGTATATTATATATATTTCTCTAAAATTGTGATCCTCTCCCTAAAATGTACTAACACAATTTAAGGTCTCCAGCATGCAAAAGATTGTGATCCTAAGACTTTAAGCAAGTTTTTTAGCCAAACAAACTATGTTTGTACATGTACAGCAGGCTTATATACATTACACTGCACTTATTGTGAGTAGATGCAGCATCATGTGAATATCGATTACAGAGGATGAGAGAATTCAAAACCAGCCAGATGAGAACTACAGACCAGAGACCGGTTGACAGAATCAGATTACAGTTCTGCACAGTGATTTCAAAATAGACTGAAGATTAGATGGAGAGAAAAAAGCAAAAGTATAAATGTACCATTATTAGTATTATTCATTAATGTATTCATTTTCATACCTGCTTAAAGATAGCATATGCAGAACTCAATTTTGTCAGTGCTTGTGCACATACATTTGTGTATCCTTGTTACAACTGTCTGTCAACCCAACAACTGAAATCTGACAACAGTAATTTTTTTTTGGGAAGCAGCCTGCCTAACATGGAGTCAACAGACAGTCTTTCAGATCTGGCTTGGTTTCATACGTCACAAACTAGTACTTTAGATTTATACCAACCCTCCTCTAAAAACCTCTACCCACAGATTCAGAACTTCCATCTAAGATGCATTATTTTCTTCTTGTAAACACTGGATCTGCCAGCATTATGCTAGTGCTGAGGACTAAGCACAAGAACTGTTCTGACATTGGCAGCACATAACAGAACAAAAAATCGTACCGATTTAACACCAACTTCAGACGACAGAACTGAAAGAAGTTTTTAATGTCAACGTCCCAACTACAGTCTGCAAAAACGATCCCAAAACGGCAAGTGAGTGAATATTACACACTATATGGCATTGTGTTAAATTGCATTACTCAAAAATTCCACCATAAATTTGGTCCAAACTTTAATGATAATAATTTACAGTGTAGTACAGTATGGTATTTCCAAACTGGATATATATGTATGTTCGATTAATTTGGGAACATACTATGGTGTAGAGTGTAATTTGTAATGCAGTTTAAGTTACTACCAAATGGAGTATAATTTGTAATGCAGTTTAAGGTACTACCAAATAGAGTGTAATATTTAAACTCAGATCAGCTAAATACAAAAATGCAGAGGACCATTTGCTACTATAGCCAGTATGGTTGAAGCATCAGATCACATTTCAAGAACTAATGGCACATAAGTATCAAAAACCCAAGGGACCTCTACTAACAGCTCATATATCACTAAAAGCACATATCCGTTTGGTCGTCATTGCTTGAAAGACTACCAAATACAATTCTATTTAGCTATATACATTCAATATAAACTTTGTTTAAAGGCTCTTAAAATGTTTGCATAATGAGGTTATAGTGAGAGTGGTTTTCTCCAGTAGTTTTAGTAATTTGTATTACTAAACATCTGGTGAAGATACTGCGTCAGATGTATCATCATAACAAAATGCCACCAGATTATTTATGTTAATTAGAAGAGGATTGAAGATTTGTAATGAGATATTCAATCATTGACCTGTGACAGACTTTAGGAGCCTGCAGTCAAAGCATCAAATGCTTCAGAGATCATGAGTACTCAGGCAGAGCTTCCTAACTAATTGACAGATGTAAGCAGAACAATTAAGTGGCAAAACAATGCCAATGATTCAACTTTTTTTGTTTTAAACAGCTATTAATGTTTGCTGAGTCTTTCTATGAATATTCATGATCTAGATCAGGGTTTTGTTAGTAATCTTATGAGTTTCATATTTCTTCGGCTAAATAAGTAAACAGCAGTTCACTATACATCCACTAGAAGGATACTAAAAAACAAAATGCATACTGGTTTAATTACACATTAGGATAGTTGTGTCAGGACGGGCGTTAAGTTGAAAAAGTCATGGGGAATGACCAGGTAAGGAAATGGTTACACATGTCTACAGGCACGCACCATTTGACAACCCTCCCGAAATTGACATTGACCAGACATTACCATGGTCATATATTCTTTTTTATGCTACTGTAGTATAAAAATTTGTCTAACGGGTATTTTCACTGAAAACTGAGTGCAAATTAAACATAAATGTGTCAAATACAATGCTGTAAAAACTAGTGGAATGCTACCATTTACACAGCATACCACTGCATTTTTTATTTATGGAAATTGACTAATAATTACAGTCATTATAGAAATATAATAATTATAGAAAGTAAAGTAATGTACTGTTATGACTTTGTGCAGGGGGAAGCAGTAAACATTTAATCTTTGATTACAAGCTCTGCTTGTACTGTAGATCAGCAGCATTGCTTAACTGTTGAGCTGATTGGCTGTATATGCCTGCAATGTCTGGAATTAAACTACAGATTTTGTACTGCCTTTTACAATTTATTGTTATTTTAATGACCTTGGCCATGAAGCAAACATAAGTCCCTGTAAGCAACTTTGTTTACAAGATGTCACTGTGCCAAGATACATTATACAAGGAAAATTAGGTACAGTCTCAACCTACAGAAGAACAGTCTCCAGTGAAAGGAAGTGCTGGCAAAGTTGTGTTATGTTAATACAATGTTAATATTTAACATTTAACTGTTTTAACATTTTTAGAGTAGTGGAGTGTTCAGCTGGTCTAAAAATATTAGTGAAGCTATAGTTTTTTCAACTAAAATGCAAAGTGTTAAAAGTCAGCGATTATCAGTGATTTTGTGGCATTTATTAAAAAAAATACATGGTCCCTCATGTCTGGAAATGTTTTATTCCACTTTAATGTGGTATGGTAATTGTGATTACTAGATTACTAGCGAATAAGTATAAAGTATATCATGATGTTGCAAATGATTCATGTAGTTGTAGTATAATCCATTATGTACTTTGACTGCTATGTGTGTACCATTTTTACCTCAATAATACTCATCCTATAAAGTTAGGAAGGCTTTTTAAAGAAATAATTTTACTCTTTTATGCATTTTGTAGCATATTTGCATATATGAATAAAATATATAATCCATAATTCAACTTTTACTTGAGTATTTTTATTAGACTAATAGCACTTCTACTTAAGTAAAAAAAACGTGTACTTCTGCCACGTCCACTCACATCTGACGTACAAAAAGCACCTGTGTTTAACTGATAGCAAGGGATGGCTTGTGTTTTGTGCTGAACAACAATTTTACATGTAGCATTCTGAAGTTTCAGAGATAATTATGAAACATACTGAAATACATCTACATGTATACAGTCATAGTTTTAAGAATGGCACAAATTGTTTTTCACAGTGTATGCTGCATCAGTTTGGTAGCAATCTGATTAGATGAATTGCAATTATTTTCAAAGTCATTCCCCGCCATGAAAATTACCTTTACAATATTTATTTTTCACAATATTTGAATATAATCACAATAATTACTGCATTCCAGCCACTCCATTTCATTCCCACAAAATGGCCTGCTAACATTATTTCAGTGATGATATTAAGTTAACTCAGGAGGAAAGGTTAATGAGGACAAGACCGCTGATATCACTCTGTTATGCTGATTAGAAGAGCAAACTGACATGAATATGTAACTATTCTCTCAAATCAGTTTGGGCATCAGCTTCCTGGTGGTAAAATGTGCAGGATAACAAACTAATGAAAAAGACTCACTAACAAAGGATCTAAATGGCATCAGAGATAGTTATAACATTAAAAATTCTCACAATTAAAAATACATTTTAACCAATTGCTTACTATAGAGAAAATAATACTGCAAGCTCTGCAATTATGTTTTGCAATTATGTTTTTGGCTTGCCAATGTCCCAGACAATTATTGGATATTTTGTTGTCTGTATTGTGTTTCTAATTGTGTTGCAAACAGTGTTGCAAGCACCCCCAATGTACAATCAGGTCCTGTTGGTAAGAAACTTGAACTGGTATCCTGATAACTAAATATTCAGTGGGTGGTAAAATATGAAAAGCTAGTTATAGATTACAGGAACCAAACAATACAGTACTTTGTGTGGAAAGGAAAAGCCATTATTTGAATATGCTACTCGTGAAACTTCCATGATAACACTCATTTAAGCATTCCGATTTTATGTACACCTAAGCAGCTCACCACAAAACTCTTTCAGCCAAAAAGCGAGGATCTAGCAAAAATGAACAGACTGACAAGGAATGGAAACCAGTGGTACAAACACAAATACTGACATATACACGTCACACCAGGTCTGCTTATGTCAAGGACAGCATGCAGCCGGAGCTAGACAGGTGTCTACAATTTAGGAGGTTAGAGAAACATGCAGCACCTTTTTGGGTTTGGTTCCTCTCTGCACATTCAGAAGGAGGAGGAAGAATCAAGACGACAAGCAATCAGAGTGCTGTCAGAGCAGCTGGAGTGCACACACATACATATTTCCCACTATCTCGCACTAATAATTGTCAGTCACTAATAACACTAACCACTAATAACAATAAGTCAGTAACTGAAAGGTTGAGAGTCAATTAATGTGTGTGCTAGAGTGGAATGTGTAAGAGTGTGAAAACGGTCTCACAAAAGAGGTTTGTAAACTGATCATTTTTGCTCCACTCCTAGTAAATCTGTATATGGTTGTTTGGACTGTGGTAGCCTAGTGTTCAAGGTACTGAACTCTGGACCTAGTGGTTCAGGGTTCAAATCCCACCTCTGCCAAAAAAGGCTGCCACAGTTGGGTAAGTCGCTCTGGATAAGGGTGTTTGCTAAATGCCGTAAACATACATGTTTATGGTTGTTCAAAACAGTATTCAAAGAGTATTTAAAGTAAACCTGAACATATTGTCATTGAAATGATCTGTCTTTAAAGAACAATGCTTAGAATATTTTAGCAATTAAAATACTTTATTCATAACTACTTAATTGAACTGTTAACATTCATAAAAATGAATTTTTTTAATTAAATGCTTTCATCCAAGTGGTGGAAATCTGTGATTTCCTTAATGTGTTTAATAGTGACCAAGCCTGTCAAGCCATTTATGTCAACATTTAACCAAAGAGAATGCATCTCAAATATGTATGTAAAATTATTGCAATACCAATGGTGTTGTTACTATTGTGACACAATATCTAGTAAATAATGTCTAGCTTGAGACGCTATCACTAACCATGTTACCAGACAAGCTACCCAACTGTTAAGAAACAACGGTGGAATCATTCACAGACTCTCAGTGTAGATAGTCATATTTTTTATTTATTTTATCGCAGCCAAATGTAACTGTAAATGTGATGTAACTGTAAATGTGAGGTAACGTTAGCTCATAGCTATGAGTATCTCTGCATATTTTCATGGATGGACATAAAGATTTAAGTATCATCTTCCAGATTACAAATTATCAAACAAATCATCAGACAGTTCAATTGAATGAATTGGGGCCAAATATTAACTCATGTTGCAAGGGTTGACTTTGATTATACAGTAGCAACCCTGCCAACCAACATCTCCAAGATCCCCAGCTTAATCACAACTCTGGTCTCTGCATGTTCTCCCCATGTACAAATGGGTTTTCTTTGGGTATTTTGGTTTCCTCGCACATTCTAAAGACAAGTGTGTTAGGTTAACTGGTGTCTCTAATGTGCCCTTATATTGTGTGTGAGTGTGTGCCCTACGATAGATTAGCGCCATGTCTAGGGTTGGCATAGGCACCTTACTAGGACAAAGCGGATAGGAAATAAATGCATTGAAGGAACGAGTCCAGAGTGGTGTCTAACTAAAGTGATATATCAGTTCAAAAACAGAGACTCCTTTGAGCATTGTAATATGGGGGTCATTTCACTTCTGTGTTACATAGCACAGTTCTAATATTAAGCACTGCTTTTTCATCATTAACTAGTTGAAGCATGAGATTGTTCATATAAACATTTGATCATATAAACATTTGAATATAAACTAAACCTTATATTAGCTATTGTTATTGTTAATATTAGCTATTAGTGATAGCATTGTTTAAACTAAAACTACCTCAACAAATGTTGTACTTGTCTTTCTCAAATTCCAAACATAGAACCAGTCCACACATTGAGGAGTGCTGAGATTATGGAGTCTCTGCCAAGCCATAACACAAACTCACAGCGGGAGTCCTTGCCATTATCACCTAACCATGGCCATGCGAGATCCCTTTTATTCTAAAATGCAACTCAAACCCCACCTCACCAGAGAAAGGATAAAGACTGGTGTGGCTCAAGTAGGTTTGTGTCATGTAACCCAAATGAGGGATGCCACCATGTTACAATACTCAAAGGTGTCTCTTTTTTAAATTGAAAATTATTAAAACAATTCAGTAAAATAACACTATTTATAATCAAAATCAGCACTTGAAAAATTAGTTAACTACCTCATAATCATGTTTTTTTTTATCAGGACTGCTTTAAGAGTCCCAAACAAAAGCATTATATGATCCAAATTCGTAGAGGGTTTAAAAAGTATTTAGACAACTTTCCATTTTACACACATTATTATGTAGCACATTTTGTTAATGGTTGTTCTTTTTGTCCAAGTTGATATAAATCTGCCCTCAGCATACCACAATGCAAAAATATGTTATTTTGAATATATGCAAAATTATTACAAATAAAAAAGGGTTACAAAAGTATTTAAGCCCTTTATTCAATACTTTGCAGAAGCCCATTTTGGAACAATTACACAATTTCTTGGCAGATGCTGTAACTGTGTCAAGGCAAAACTGCCATCTTCAGATCAGTCCATTAACACTCTATTGTAGTTTAAGACTGGACTTTGGCATGGTCACTTAAGGACAGTCAAAGACTTGTCCTGATGTCACTCGTGTTGTTTTATCTGAATTATTTTGATTATTTCTATGCTCAAAGATGAACCATTCTTCAAGACTACACCTCCATGTTACTTGCACCAAAATGCACCGCCCATAACATAATACTGTCACCACCGTGCTTCACCGTATGGATGGTATTAGCCAGGTGATGTGCAGTGCCAGGAGATTGCCAGACATAGTGCAAGGTGTTTTGCCCAAAGTCTTGAACCATCAAAATCCTTTAAATGCTTTTTGGCAAAAGGTTGGTTGTCAAATGCCTTTTACTAAAGATGGTCTCAGTCTAGCCATTGAGCCATCTTGAGTTGAAGGCATGACATTATAGGAAGCATCTAGCCAGTGTTAAAATAACTTATCGATGAAGCACTGGTTCTTCAGCAGGTTCTTCCATCTCCATCCATGTTATCGTAGCATGCTTTAAAAATACCAAAAATGTTTGGCATGGGTTTATATGTTTCTTTATTTATATTATATTATAGTATAGTATGTACAGGTATTTATGTTAAATGGGGTATGTTTTTCTTCTTCCTTATTTTTAATTGGGAAGCATTTTATTTAATTATACATGCCTCATCTGATATTGCATGTTGCCGTGTATGATTTATATTCAATGTCCACTTAGGCCATTGTAAACATTTTTAATAAGTTACTAAAAATATAAATTACTGAATGTATGAAATGCATGTTATTGAAAATAATCCTACGCAGAATTCCGTTTATATGTGAAAAATCATACGGAATGTTCCCACCTTGTAACTACACTCCCTCTACTGGAAAACCAAGGAATTTTTGTAAAGGTAAAATCAGATTTGTGCAAACAGCAATCACTTTGTTTGCTGCAAGACCTGTCACTCACCACTTTATTTGTCTTTGGAGCTTCCAGCATCTCTGTAGACAAGACAAGATTCAAAGGCAACATTAAACATTGAAACTAAAGAAAAACAATAAAGTAAAAGTTTAAAATGGTTAGAATTAAGCAAAGCATACAAAAATGATCTCACCTCGTTTGGGCACTTTAGAAGTCGCAGGTTCAGGGGTGTCAGGTGATGTTGTGTCTGCCCCATCATCAACTAACTGGATCTACATTGGATGCAAAATGACAGAACAAATTGTTATGTACTTTCCAGAAGTATATAAAGACATACACACTCATCCTTCATTCAATGCACACTGGATCCATCAGACTATTGAGTATTGTGTGTACCTGTGACTGTCGCACAAATATCCCATGGTTCTCCGAGCAGGTGAAATAGCGTTTTCCTTGCACGGTGCCATCATTCTTTCCTTTGGGCTCCTCTAGAATGACACCTACCCACTTCCCTGAGGCAAACAGTGTGGTACCAATGTAGGCCACTGTACCTCGATGACCCTTTCCGATTACTTCCACCAGAGAGCCCACCTTGACTGGCCGTCCTCCTCCATCTGAACTCATCCTGCTGCTGCCACTGCTGGTTGTCTGAGAGACAAAAGGGGAGGATGTAGTAACAGTATTTGGGGCAACCAAGGACAGGAAAGGGATATTTGAGCATGTCTGTACTTAAATAAAACTATTCTGTCATTTACATAAATCAAAATACATGCTGTGTATGCCACAAGGGTGTGGCATGGGTATTGTGTGATTTTGTTTCTTAAGAGCATCTCTAGCCTATAACATTTACATTTACGGAATTTAGCAGACGCCCTCACAACTCACAACTCATACAGTCTTACAATTCAAGCAATTGTGGGTTAAGAGCCTTGCTTAGGGACCCAACTGTGGCAGCTTGGCAGAGGTGGGATTTGAACCCAGGACCTTCAGGTCCAGAGTCCAGTGCCTTAACCACTAGGCTACCACAATCCCTATAAAATACTGAATAACCCACTCTGGGTAAAGGACAATTATTATCATCAGTTAGTTCACTGCCTAGCCCATTCAGTATCTTTTAAGTCAATATTTGACTCACACAGAAAGGATGCAGTTCTGCAGAGATATGCTTCATGTTCATCTACATTTACAGCATTTAGCAGGCATTCTTATTGATAAAGAATTACAAATGAGCAGTTAAGGGTTAGGGCCTTGTTCAGTTGCAACCTGGCAAAGCCATGATTTACTCGTTCATTCAATGATTAGTTTTAATACTCCTTTAATCAATTGCAGGGTCACAGGGAGCCAGAGCTTAAGCATGATGTAAGGCAGAAACCAAGTCTAGCCAGGTTCATACACAAACACTCACTCACATAGGGACACTTGACCTTAAGCGCCTTTAGAATGTGAGAGAAAATCAAAGTTCCTGGAGGACACCCATACAGTCACAGGTGCAGTTCAAGCCAAGAATCACATCAGGGTCTGATGGGATTGTGTATCGACAGTGGTAACCATGGGGCCCAAGACTTATTCAGAAATTTAAAGTTACCAGTCCAAGCCAGAGCATTTCTGTGTTCACATGAATACTTCCAAATAATAGTAAAGTGAGACACGACTATCCACTTAATTGTTTTGCATATTCATTATTTTGTTGATCCCTCTTTTGCTGTACCATGACAAAAAATATATTGTTATTACATTACCTTTCCTATATATTTCTGATTCTAATTCAGATCATTACCTACAGTCTGGGCCAAAAGTTTTAATAATGGCACACATTTTGGTTTTCAAAAAATTTGCTGCATCAGTTTTTATGGTGGCAATTTATATTAACTCGAGATTGTGAAGAGTGATTAGATAAATTGCAACTGATTGCAAAGTCAATCCCTGCCATGAATATATTTTAGTACAAAATATTACTACAGTCCAGCCACTGGATTTCAGCAAAATGGTCTGCTGAAATAATTTAACTGATGATCTCAAGAAAGAAAAGGAGAAAAAGATAATGAGGACAAGACAGCTGATATCACTCTGTCATGCTGAGGAGCAGACTGGTTACTAGACCATTTATGTGTGGAGTTGCTTCTCATCCAGAGGCGTGGATTAAATCACAATTTTGCCATAAAAAGGAATGGTATCAAAACATTCTCTAAGATCAACTTCTTCCAACAATCCAGAAGCAATTTGGAGATGAACAAAGCATTTTCCAGCAAGACAGCACCGTGCCACAAGGCAAATGGGATAACCAAGTGGCTTTGAGAACAAAACATTGACATTTTGGGTCTTTGGTTACGAAACTCCCCAGATTTCAACCCCATTGAGAGCCTGTGGCCAAGCTTTACAAAACCCCCAAAACTGTGATAAACTCCAAGCACTGATTGGGCAAGAATAGGTTGACGACACGACATACAAATCGTTTTCCAAAAAAGTTCGAACTCTAAACAAATTGTGAATAAAAACTGAATGCAATGATGTGGAGATGGCAAATGTCAATATTTTATTTGTAATAGAACA
>JAUZSU010170243.1:0-13218 GCA_034780255.1 Parotocinclus maculicauda | reverse complement strand
TTATACTTTCGGTTTTGTTTTGTTAGGAGTCTCTTAGCTCCGCTCTTATCCCCCTTTTTGGTTATTTCTCATTATTTACCCTTTCTTATTATACGTCGTGGGGGTATACCTATCCCGCATACTGGGTCCGATAAAAAAGCTACCAGCTATCATAACAGTCTCCAGACCTGAACACAATAGAAAATCTTCGGGGGGGCTGAAACTCAATGTTATCCAGAGACAGCCCTGACACCTGAAAGATCTGAAGAAGATCTTGGTCAAGACCTACAGAAAACATCTGACCTTAGACAAAAAAGTTTCTGTATCAAATATTAAGTTCTGTTTTTTACTGTATCAAATACTTATTTTATGCAAGAAAATGCAAATGAATTATTATGCAATGTGATTTTCTCAATTCTTTTTTTAGATTCCGTCTCTCACAGTTGAAGTGAAGCTACGATAAAAATTACAGGCCTCTCCATTCTTTGTAGGTGGGAATTTTACAAAATCGGCAGTGTATTAAATACTTATTTTCCCCACTGTACATCTGAAACAAAATAATTTTTAGTACTTGGGTGAGCATTTTTGCAGTTTACAATGGGTGTTCTTAAACATCACATTACCACATATTATGGTTTCTGCTGATGTTTTGTCAGGACTGTATTCCAGTACATTTTCATACCCACCTAATGAAATTCTAGTTTGAGAGGAACCAGGGCCTAAAGCTGCAACACTGTGCACAAGTGGGAAATCAGCTCTAGACAGTGCACAAATGTATTGCAAAACATATGCATGCACACACTCACTCACCAATACTGCACTTCAGAGATGCCAGCTGACCTAATACATGTCTTTGGAATGTTGGAGGAAACTCAAGACACAGGAAAAGCATGGAAAACACAGGTGGAGGAACATCTAGGAAGCCATCCAGGGATCTCTGGACATGCGAGGCAACAACTCCAATCACCCATTTTCGTCGACTTCAGTCATAAAATGTATGTTTGGTGAGTTTTGTGCTCATAAAGCTACAGTACATTCCAATTAAATGGATGAACTATGGTTTAAAAAAGTATGTAATTACTACAAGGATTAGTACAAGAGTGTAGACATAAATGCTATTGACCAATACTGACTTTTTTTATTTTAATTTGGTAATTACTCATTTAAAAGTTACACAAATGTTATTATGCAAAAAATATGAATGGCATCTATTGTAATAAAACGTGACAACAATAGATTTAGATTTAGAAAATTACTATGCAGAGTCACTTTCATTATACTTTCATTATCTACAGTATATTAGAGGAAACCAAACTGACATTTGTGCCAGAATGGTACAAACAATGAGTTTAAACTATGGTTGTCAGAGGCAACATAGTATAGCTGGATGTGCAAATTCTAATACTTTGAGTGTTTAGGGCACACATGATATAAAGACTGACACAAGCTGACACATGCTAAAAAGTCTGGAGGCAGGAAAAGAACACTAGAAAATCCACTAACACAAATTAACAAATACACACAGCTTAATTGTATATATAATCTAAACCATTATAAGCATAAGGACCATAGCTGGATGTTTAATGATGGCAGAGCAGCAAACACTCTTTTTTTCCAGTTAGGAACACTCACTTGCACACCAGACAGTTTAGTATTGTTGGTGACCCTGTTCTGTCCCCACTTGGCTTGAGGAACTGGACAGTTGTGGTGGGAACGAGACAGTATCCATGTTCATTATCACACAATGCTCATTCGCTTCCTGCCTCCAACCGAACAACCCAACACACCCTCCAAAACAATTCTCTACCACTCCCTCTGGTCTTTGTTTTTGTTTTTGTTTACAATTTAACAGGTATTTCCTTGTTCGCCAGTACATTGACATTGCTGCATAGTAATGCTTTGTGCTTTGCATTAAGCCTGGTGAACTCAAAAGGAATAGCAGTTGATCCCCATTCCTTTTAGCTAAACTTCAGTAAAGCAGCGGAACCAGGTTACGCATGATTTAAGGATTTCTGTTACTGCAAGCGAGCAAAGTTCCTTCAGCTGCTAATCAGACTCAGGAAGAATTTTATCTTAATTTATGTGATATATTGCATGAACAGCGATATTTAGGTAATGCCAGAGCATCTTGAATAGATTTATACTGCTCACAAAAATTAGAGAATAATTTAAAATGATGTATCATGTGTATCACATTCACTTTGTATCTACTTTAGCATTGAATGCCCTGCTTTCTTGTGATTTTTGCAGGCTCCTCATTCAGTAGATACAGTACTGACTTTCTTCCATCTGTACCCACGCAATTGTCTCATTCTCCAATGACCTTTGATGACCTTTCCAGCTTTGTGCATCTCTAAACTTCTTCAGCTATATGTAAAGTTGATTTATTTCCATTTAAGAAAACATTGGATTTTTGATGCTGTCAGTTCATGCTTAAATAACATAAAAAGTGAGTGCACTACCTGTACTCTCTACTTCCAAAGCCATAATTTGGTAATATGTGCAGCATATGGTTTTGCATTGTCTTGTTGAAAAATTGTCTCGCTGGAAAATATGTTATATAATTCCCTGATAATTTTATGATTTGAGGTTGTAGTATATGTATGGGCTGTGGATGAAATTAACCATAAAAATATCAAAATCAGAGTACGACTGTTGTGATTGTACTCCTAAACACTGTCAACCATACTGTAAATGGAGCAAACAAGAATATGTCTAATTGCCCATTTGCTGTGGAGAATGTTTGCAGCACAAATTAGTAGCTCAAAGTAACTGCAAATGCATTATATTGCACTGAATTATTTCAGTTTTACAAGTTCTACAATTGTTTCACTCCAGGAATATGCATGAAAAATAACAACCTTGCTGCTTTGCTTCATCTTGCCTCCCTTAATAAAACAGTAACATATGACATTGTTTTGCTGCCAACCTAACTCAAATATGGTTCTCATTTGCAGTTTGACCATCAAAACATTTAATTTCAGTACTGAGTTTCACTCTACATTATATCCACTTGCAAAAATTCTGCTTATAAAGGTTTAATCTTTTTTTTTTTTAAGTATTAATGATTATTACTGAAACGCAGTTTATTAATTTCATAGTTAATGCATATAATATAGAACAGTCATTGGGTGTGGACTGTAAAACACTTCAAGATTTTTTATAACAAAAACAAAATAATTCGATTTTGTGATTTATATGTAATTTCCTTCATTATCTTAACCTCTTATCCTAATCAGGGCCGAGAGCCTGTGCCTACTCAGCGCCACAAAGGCAGGAACAAGGAAGACAGGTACCTTGTTCTGTGACAAAACTTGGCTTTTACACTTCGTCAACACTAAATAAACAACTGGGTTGTGCATATGTTTTTAAACAAAAACTGTGCTTTGATACTTAATTCAGTTCCAAGCTAAAATTCTGCCGTGCTCCTGGACACTTTAAAACAAAAACATTGGGGGGTCAACCTCCAATTGTGGATTGATTTACCCTACACCACTAGTCTACACTTGTCTGGGGTAGATGTCGGAGCCTCTTGACCAGGAAAAAGCAATGTTAAATTGTTAGTAAAATGAAATAAAAACATATACACAGCACCTAAATACAAAGGTTCTACCCCAATTTATTTTGATTATAGTCAGATACACCACAGTTTTGTACAGCCCAGTTAAATGCTGTGTTAAAAAGTTGTCTTTAAAACTCTGAGTGGTGTGTGTGTGTGTGTGTGTGTTGGGGGGTTATGGGGTGTGTAAAGAGATCATGGAAGGTTGAGAGGCTGTGAGTCAGAGAGTGAGTAAGAGAATAAGAAACCAAGAGGAAAACAGAAAGAGAAAGGTGGGGGTCTGGGGGATTGCAGTGGAATTTGTCTGAGTGGAGAGAAAGCCAGAGGACATGTCTAACTGATTGAGAATGAACAAAACAATAGAGGTAGGTTTTGGGGAGCAGGAAACAGATTGCGAGCACCTGACGCAAACGCTAAGTATCAAGGCCTTTGCCACGTGCCACTAAACGCTAATCCTCCTTTCTCTCTCTCCGTTTCTATGCCGGTCTCTTTTGCACTGTTTTCAGCAGAGTGTACACTCAAAGCTGCCTTTGTTTTGGAGTTTCAGTTGACAGTAAATGCACAATCTCACTTTTATTGTATGCACGTGCACATACACATTCACCTCTAGTCATTTTAATCTTTTAAATTGCACATGTTTAATATAATTTCTGAGCCACTTTTTTAAAAAAAGGAAAACATATTGTAAGTCATTGATATGTTGGTAAAAATAGTAAGAACTAGGATAAAAGTGTTCTTACTCTTAATTCATATTTTTTTCAAATAAGACTTAAGTCCCCTAATAATATTCCCTTAACACAGTGGCAGATGCTGGTCTTTCAAGGAGGGGAAGCTCAATTTCGGCCTACATAATAAAATGATTCACTCATTTTGCTGTCAATCAAAAAGGGATTCAGCCTCAGACAGATCATCTAATCATCATGCAGTAGCTGAGCGTCCGGGCCAGCCAAGGCCAGCCCACTGCCCCATAGACCCCCAGAGACGCTGAGCGTCCAATGGGCGGGACAAAGTCCAGCATTTATCCAATGGCTCGTCTCGTTTCGCTGCATTCTTTGCTTCGCTATTGAACTCTGTAGACGCTCAGCGTCCACACTGTTTAAAGCACTGTGAAGCTGCGGGAATGAGTGAGAGGAAAGCTGCGTCGTTACCAGTGATAAGAAGCTGATTCTGAACAAAAGTTTAGTCAATGACATGTACACACAACAGTATATATTTGATCACTTGTTTTTTTACATTTTAGGGGAAGCTGAGCTTCCCTTGCAGTCTTGGAGCAATCGCCACTGCTTTGAACTGATCTGAGATCTGTGCTTCTTTACTCTTTTGTCACTCCCTATTGGTCAGAACTGTAGATCATTGTTCCTGAATCAGCTCTGGTTGAAACCGCTTTTCCCCCTTCTCTGAGATAAAGAAGTCCATCTCTGTCTCAACCTACCCGGCACAAGAGCGAATGGGTTAGTTCTAAACAGGGGCGTAGTACAGAGGCTCTTCTCTCCCACTGAGCACAAACACAACGTGTCGTTTCCTCACTGAAATGTGTTGGGGGTTGTAATGAGAATAACATTTTAAAGGCTGTGTTTTTACCCCTCTGGGAGTCTGGGTGTGGTCGGTTTATGCTTGATTTTGTAGAGCAGTAGTTGGCACTATCACCTCACAGCTCCAGATACATGGGTTTCAGCCCAAGCCCATGTCCTGTGTGGAGTTTGTAGGTTTTCCCAATTCTATGCGAGTTTCCTGTGGAACCGAATGAACCAAGGTGCTTTAGATCAACTGGTATCAAAAGCAGCCATGTGATAATGCATGTACACACACGTGCCCTGTGACGAACTAGTGCTTTGTCCAGTTCTTCCCAGCCTTGTGCTCTGTCATGTCAGTAAGGCCCCAGCTTCCATGACCTTTAATTGGATTAACCCAGTACAGAAAGTGAAGAAGTGAGTGGTATGAATTTCTCATTTGTGGTAAAGAGATTTCTTAGGTTACACAGGTAATGTTCTATGAAACTGCAGGTTACGTCACCTTTACACTGTCTGAAATGCATATCATGTAATCAGATCTCAAACATTGATTTAACATCACATATTGACTATTTTTTTCACTATGAGAAGGATAGCTTTATTTAGAATTTTATTCTTTGAATTATTAGTTATTTAAATTGTATTATTGATTTAAATTTTATTATGTACCTAATTTTACTATTACTATAACTTCTAACATCTAGGCCACCCATGGATGATGGGTCCCTTTTTGAGTCTTGGTCCTCCCAAGGTTTCTTCCTTCTATTTTCAGAGAGTTTTTCCTTTCCACTGTCGCCCTAGGCTTGCTCAATTTGGGATTGGCCTTTTATGATAATATTAGATTGTAAAGTTGCTTTGAGACAATGCTCCGTTGTAAAAAGCGCTATATAAATACATTTGATTAAGTAGTGTATTACAAAAGTGAGTACACCCCTCACTTTTCTGCAGATATTTAAGTATACCTTTTCATAGGACAACACTGACAAAATCACACTTTTACACAATGAAAAGTAGTCGGTGTGCAGCTTATATAACACTGTAAAGTTATTCTTCCCTCAAAATTACTCAATATACAGCCATTAATTGAGCTTGAACTTGTAATTTTACCTCCAAAATGTCATGTGACTCATTACTGTTACTAGATTTTAGGTGTGAACAGGGAGCAGGTGTGTTAAATTTTGTAGTACAGCTCTCACACTCTCTCATACTGGCCACTGAAAGTTCCAACATGGCACCTCATGGCAAAGAACTCTCAGAGAACCTTAAAAGACCAATTGTTGCGCTACATGAAGATGGCCAAGGTTACAAGAAGATTGCCAACACCCTGAAACTGAGCTGCAGCACAGTGGCCAAGATCATCTAGCGTTTTAAAAGAGCAGGGTCCACTCAGAACAGACCTCGCGTTGGTTGTCCAAAGAAACTGAGTGCACGTGCTCAGTGTCACATCCAAATGCTGTCTTTGAAAGATAGATGCAGGAGTGCTGTCAGCATTGCTGAAGAGATTGAAAACGCCACATCAAATTGGCCTGCATGGCTGTGGTCCCAGAAGGAAGTCTGAAGTCTGTAAACAAGAAAGCCTGCAAACAATTTACAGAAGACATGTCAACAAAGGACATGGATTACTGGACCCATGTCCTATGGTCTGATGAGACCAAGATTAATTTGTTTGGTTAAGATGGTCTCAAACATGTGTGGCAGCAATCAGGTGAGGAGTACAAAGATAAGTGTGTCATGCCTACAGTTAAGCATGGTGGTGGGAATGCCATGGTCTGGGGCTGCATGAGTGCAGAAGGTGTTGGGGAGTGACATTTCATTGAGAGACACATGAACTCCAATATGTACTGTGAAATCGCATGGCAGTGTTCCAGTGTTCACACCTCTAAGACGACCACTGCTTTATTGAAGAAGCTAAGGGCAAAGGTGATGGACAAGCATGTCTCTAGAGCTAAACCCAATAGAACATCTTTGGGGTATCCTCAAGCGAAAGGTGGAGGAGTGCAAAGTCTCTAACATCCGCCAGCTCTGTGATGTTGTCATGGAGGAGTGGAAAAGCATTTCAGTGGCAACTTGTAAAGCTCTGGTAACTCCATGCCCAAGAGAGCTAAGGCAGTTCTGGAAAATAATGGTGGTCACACAAAATATTGAAACTTCAGGAACTTTCACTAAGGGGTGTACTCCCTTCAGTTGCTGGTGGTTTAGACATTAATGGCTGTATATTGAGTTATTTTGAGAAAATAATAAATTTACACTGTAATATAAACTGTACACAGACTACTTTTCATTGTGTCAAAGTGCAATTTTGTCAGTGGTGTCCTATGAAAAGATATACTTAAATATCTGCAGAAATGCGAGGGGTGTACTCCCTTTTGTAATACACTGTATATAATTACCTACACAGCTAAGAAATACACAGAAACATTGCTCAGCACTGCTCTATATGTTACAGCACCAAGCTAGCGGTTCAAACATTTTGCCTTCATAAACCCCATTATGACTCGATTCATGTATTTAATGTTTTCTTTCATTGAAACTTATTTGCCTCAATTCCTCAACTCAGTACACACCAAATTCACAAACTGCTCATTGCAGAAATCTACCAAATGTGGAAAATGAATGCAGTCCTACATAATTATAATAATTTCAAATAATTGCGAACACTTTAAATAAATTAAAAATAAATTGCGATTACACTATTAGAACTGTGACAGATCTACATAAAGTGCTATTTAATGCTAAGCGCAGAGTACTTCATACCTTTTGCCAGGATGATAGTTTATTGATAACAAAAAAAATACCCAGAACTATTACCTGCTTTTCCAGTTTCTGCTGTCTAAGACTATTGCTGTCATCATTCAGGGCACTGTAAACACAAAATCCAACAGACCATTAAACCATTAAGTCTTAACAACTTAATTTATGCCTCAATCATGTCTCTATGTCTCAACATCTCAAAGCATTTTAGGTTCTACTCTTGAAACGAACACCAAATAGGGATAGTTATCTCTGCAGTCATAAAAATTTCAGACGTGCTGGGTTTCAGACTTCACGGGTTAATACAGCACCTGTGGTAAACTTCAAACAAATTGGACATGCCCATTCTCAGGATTAAGGAGTCTAAGAGTCATTATATAATGGATGTGCCATTATATCTTGTTATTAACCACTACTGTTGTTTATGTACATGCACAATACATCCAGTAAGTAATGGTTGTGCTCTAAATGCTTAAATGCTATATCACTGTTATACACATCAAGGAGCCAAAAGCTCTGACATACAGTAGTGTGTCAAAATCTTACCCCGCCATTAGATGTTGTTTTAGTCATATAAAGTATAATGTAGAAGTATAATGTGTCAGTATTATTTCCATATAGCAAATATTACCTATATTTCAATGACTGGGCCAATTTTTATTTACTTGGATTTGTGGATGTAACATTTCTTTTACCACTTATCTACCCAGCAATCTCTGTGAACTTTACCATATACACCTTTACAGCCTGTTCCCCTTCCAACAACGTGAATTGACTGCTACCCATCCAAAAAGATCACTGGTGGTTAAGCTTCTTCAAACCGCAGATGGGTCAACTGGGGTCACACAGATACTGGTATTGCAGAAGCAGAGGTCACACTAAATACATTGTGTAGCTGTAGCAAATTTTATTTCATGCCTAGTTTTTTCATACTGCATACAAATTCCCTATATGTTCTCATTGTATTATAATAAAGATAATGAGAAATAATAATATCGCCATTATACCATTGTTTAAACAATGTTATATCTCATCAAATGTTGGCGTAAGGCTTCTGCACAGTACCATTTATTAGATGGTAAGCAGACAGTGGGTCCTGAAGTTGTGTTGGATGTGGCAGAAATGGGCAGCATTACAAACCAGAGCAATGTTGTTATGGCCATAGAATTCGGATCTTCACAGATACAACAAGGCTTGTGGAGTACTCCCAGTAAGCAGTGGAAAGTAACTACTGGCATAATTAGCTACAATGTATAGGGCTCAATGATGATAGAGGGCAATCCAGACTAATCAGTCCGATCTGAACCTGCTACTGTGTCACAGATAATTGAGAGTGTTGGTTAAAAGAGGAATGTCTCACACTGCACACTGATCCTTCTGAGTACGGGGCTGAAGACTAGCCAGCAGACAAAGTGTGATGCTCTGGACAACCCCCTAAATCTGGCCATTCACAAGGAAGTTAACTTGACATGGGTCACCTACTTAAACTTCAGGGTGGTTATAAAGTTTTGGCTCATTTGTGATTACTCAGTCACTGGAATTTTGGGCTCAACGTTACACTTTTAGAGGAACCTCACGTTCACTTGGCTTATTGTGAATTGGAAGGGTAATCTCATTGTTAAATATGGGCATTTGTGATATTAAATAAGATACTGCATTTAATAAAATATATTTACTCCTTTACATTTCATACTAATATACAATTAAAGCAAGTGTAATAGAAGTGGAATGAAAGTGTCTGTCTTACCTGGTTGTGGAAGTGGAGCAGAAGCTGCTTGAGCTGGAGGGTCTTTGTTCCCAAGGTTACGACAAATAGAAAAAAAATGGACAAACACAAAAAGATGGTTGGTTAGTGAAAATCTGTAAAGAGTATATAAGGATTGATTCTTCTTGTGCATAAAACTGAGATCCTTCAGTACCTCTCCATCTTTCGCTTGAACCCAACATGCTACTCTTTGAAATGAGACCCTGTTCTAAAACTGGTGAGCTGTACTCTGACTTAATGCTCCACTTTATGAATGTTTCATTACGTGTGCACCTGACACAGTGAAGGTGACAGACACAAGCCTTGCTTTTCTGACAAGCACTTTGTTACCAGGGAAACCTACAGAAAAACAGCCTCACAAACTAAATGACCACAGCAACCATTCACTCCCAGTAATAATTTCATTTCTGAATGGCCACAACTGTACATCTAAAAATCACTGAAAAGTACAAGTCTGTAATAATCCCTACTAGGGGTGTGTGATATTTCTATTTTCTATGATTTTGTTGATAACAATAATTAGACGATATTTTGGCAGTGTATATCATGGGTCTAAGGTATTCAAGAGTTGTTCGAACCTATCGCTCTTAACTGTCTGTTTAACAGAACATAATGCAGACATTATGTCAAAGACTAAATGAGTGAAACTGAAATCTTTATTGCCTATAATTCACATTGTTTGCTCAGAACTGATCGGTGCATGCATGCAAAATGTTAGAAATATGAATTGCACTTGAGTTACTGTCAAAACTATCCAGGGACCCAAGCATTACCTCTACACTCATTGAGCAATTTATTAGGAACACCGGCAACCCTGCTTATACATGAATGGTATTCAGAATGGTAAAAAGTATTCTCTGTAATGGTAAAAAAAAAAAGTGTTCCCAGTGATCTTGACCGTGCCATGATATTGTTGGTGCCAGACAGGCTGGTTTGAGTATTTCTATAACTGGTAAACTCTTAGGGTTTCACACACAACAAACTCCAGAGTTAAGCTGGGCGGTATACCAGTGTTGGAGTGAATACCTACGCTAAAACCGTTTTTCGTTTCATGATAAGCATGCTTCTATATGTTGAATATGTGATAAAAGTACGCATAAACACACAGAAAAGCAAGATTTTCAGATGGAATTACTCACGCTTATGTTTTAACTTTACAAGTTAACATCTATTATTTCTATTATACTTTTTAATTACATTTAGAAGTTATTAATAATAAAAAAGCCTCATTAATTTATTGGCATATAAATGATATTAGATAAGTATTGTATTGATAGTGGAAAATATTGTGATTTAATATTGTGAATTCTCATATCACCCACCCTGCCAGAGCTCAGCAATTCTACACATGAAACCGCTGATGAGAACTCAACAGAGCCTGCCAGACAGGCAACTGACAGAATAAATGTGGTAACACAGATAACCATTCTGTACATTTATGGTGAGCAGAAAAGCATCTAAGAATGCCTAACACATCAAACCTTAGAGCAGATAGGCTACAGCTGCAGAATACCGCATCATTAACCACAGCTGATGCTGCAGTTGGCACAGGACCACCAACAGTGCAGCTGAAGACATATGCTGGTCTGAAGAATGTTGATAGATAGTCAGAATATGGCACCAACAGCATGAATCCATGGAGTCAGGCCGAGGTGTGAAATTGTGTGGGGAATGTTCCACACTTTTGGTCCATTACATGAAATATAATCGCAATAGAATGTTTCTAGGTTCTTGTGGAATATATGCCTCTAAGAACTAAGAGCCATTGGAATAAGCATGTAGTGTTACTAATAAGAAAAACAACTCCGAACCCATGAGCTTATTAATGTACAAAATCTTATTACTAAATAATTTTAGCAATCATACAATGCTTAGAGGGAAGTGTAAAACAAGTATAAAAAATTCTAGTTCACTTATGATCCTTAAAGGAGAAACCATTTTAATCACCGTACTAAAATAAGAAGTATATGCAGTAAGCTAAACTACTACCATGTGACCTTCCATGCAGAGTAACGATACCCCAGCTTTATGTAGATCAACACTGCTCAGGTTAGAACTAGAGATGGGCCAGATATGATCCTATACTGCTCAACTACTCATTGGATATCGGACGGACGGGGCCGGTCCATTTATCAATTCATATTCCATTCCACATCTTACTATGAGTACATGGCAGTCGGTCTGCAACTAAGTAAACAAATAGTATTAGATGTTGGTTTAACTAAAATGTAGTTTCTTAACGGGTAAGAAAACAGAATTTCAATTAAACGCATCATATCCTCCTAACACATTTTATGCTTCAAATACACGGCCAAAATTAGTGCCAACATGTTAGTCATTTCAGTAGTAAAGAGTACTTAACACCAGTAGTAACTGAGAGAGGTTTGGTGTTCCTAGGTCATTACATTAAGCCACTTTAAGCTGTTAACTAATAACAGGATTTAGTGTGATTACTTATTAGGTAATTACTTTTGATTTACTTATTAACCATATTGGAGCAGAAAATTTAATTTGATAAGAACCGGAATCGATAAAATGCAAACGATGCCCAACCTTACACAGCACTAACAATAATAATCATAATAATAATAACAACTTCATCGGGTTTTGCACTAGAATTGAATCGGTAATGAAAACAAATGGTCGGCCTTTCACTAGTAAATACATAATCATAAACATTCACACCAGGTATTGCAACAAACTAACCTCTAATCTATATATTCATACTTCTCACTATCTCAGTTATTAGACCACAGGGACTAGAAATTCAAACTAGCTGACAGACACCATCTTCTCCAAGATAATTTTATCAAGTCAACCAAAATTAAACACTGTGAACACCATGTACATTGCTCTGTGTGTACCTGTATGACCAGCGGCTGTAGACAGGTTGAGAAGGTGTCTTCACATCCATCTCATGAGTGAATAAATACACGACTACATAGGATGCAGGCGTAATTAGATAAGTCACACTCACCTATACTCAGGTTATCGCCTCCTCCCCTCTTTCCCCCTTTTCCCTTCCCTGGGAACTGATGCTGTCTATTGCAACACTCTCAAACATCCTAAGAACACCCAGTCCACAGTTCCCAAAAAGCCTTTGGAAATATTAAAGTAATAAAAGACAATTGCCTACAACACTATAGAAAGTGTTGGACATCAGAATATCGAAGTCTCAAAAACAATCAAGGAATTAGCATGCATACAATCCACATCTGCATTCTGTAAAATTCTGAATAACATACTGCACATCAATTGCGTATAAATTGGCTTTACTATAAACTCTTACGCCTATTCCTTTATGTTTATACTATAAACTCTTATGCCTATACTTTTGTCTATAATATAAACTCTTGTACCTATACTTTTATGTCTATAAAATA
Organism: Parotocinclus maculicauda; assembly: GCA_034780255.1. Taxonomy (NCBI): domain Eukaryota; kingdom Metazoa; phylum Chordata; class Actinopteri; order Siluriformes; family Loricariidae; genus Parotocinclus; species Parotocinclus maculicauda. The sequence continues at coordinate 270 of JAUZSU010170243.1, read as the reverse complement.
AACTCTTACGCCAATACTTTTGTCTATAATATAAACTGTTATGCCTACACTTTTATGTATATAATATAAACTCTTACGCCTATACTTTTGTCTATAATATAAACTCTTATGCCTATACTACCGGATTCCAAAAAAGCTGGACACTAAACAAATTGTGAATAAAAACTGTATGCAATGATGTGGAGATGCCAATGTCTAATATTTTATTCAGAATAGAACACAAATCACAGATCAAAAGTTTAAACTGAGAGAATGTATCATTTTAAGGGA
>JAUZSU010170232.1:0-13219 GCA_034780255.1 Parotocinclus maculicauda | reverse complement strand
ACTGTGGTAGCCTAGCGGTTAAGGTACTGGACTCTGGACCAGAAGGTCCAGGGTTCAAATCCCCCCTCTGCCAAGCTCCCACAGTTGGGTCCTTGAGCAAGGCCCTTAACCCATCACTGCTTGGATTGTATCAGTTGTAAGTCGCTCTGGATAAGGGCGTCTGCTAAATGCTGGAAATGTAAATGTAAATGTAATAATCAGGAATCTAAACAAGAATACACTACTGAAACTGTATAGGTTGTGTTTATATATATATATAAAATACAATACAATTTAAACAACAACTTTTTTGGTCAGATAGTGTACTAGTAGACTTGAGAAATCACAAAAATAGGTTGTATATACAAATTGTATGTACAAATTCAGAATGCAAATGCATTGTCTATTGCTTTTTAATTACTACTTTATTAAGTGGGTAGCTTATATGTATTAAACATATACTAAAGTTTAGGCACCCCTGGTGCAAATGGGTTGGGTTACAGAACCTCTGCAGGAAACCAGCTTAAATCTAAGACACTGCTGCACATTACAGCCAATTAAACAATGCTTGTGTGTGCAAACATCTAATTAAATCAGTTGTGGCAAAGAAAACAAACTGTATATCAAAATGAAATCTTATCCCAGTTTAATCGTCACCTGTTTGTGTAACACTTTCCTCATGAAGAATGGTGTGTTAAATCTGCCCATTAAACTAGTCCTGACACATTTATTTCTAAATGTTAGAATAGTTTTGATAACGCTGAACCAAAAACGAGGCTGGACGTGTTCGGAACTGGAAAAGCAACTGGTGTAAATTGGGCAGCAGGAGCACTTTCTGGTGTGCTTGATTATAATTGCAATCATTCAGAGGCCCATTTGATCATTTCAGTCAGTCAGTAGATTTTCTCTCTGGCAGCTTGCATGAAATTGACTGAGTAGGTCAGTAACACATGTGTGGAGGAGTGGAACATTTGCACTCTGTCTGTTTCCTGAATCATTGATTTAAAACAGGTGCATGTTCTGACCCCTCCCATGACTTTCCAGATAAACTTTTAGCCATGTTCTCCAGTTTCGTAACTGGCTGCTGGCTTATTGAATCGCTTGTTGTTAGTGCACGGAGATTTTGCTCGTGTTTTGTCTGGCCGTTTGGGAAAACTTACTCCCACTTCTCCAGCGGGCCCAGCCTTTACACCTTGGGGAAAAAAATCCATGACATATGAGGAACCGTTGCACCCACATCAAATGCGAACATAATGCATCTGGCTGGGGGCTGTTCATTCTTTTCATTGCCTCTCCACAGTGTTTTGGATTTCGTAGTGGCTTTCCAAGTTAAACAGAGGTTTGGAGACCAAACAGGAAAATCCTGGATTGCTACCAAATTATATGGCAGCTGACTCAGAGAATGAGATTTTACTTAATAAGCTGCCCCGCAGTGTCTGGATTTAACGTCTGACATGGAAATGGTTCTGGATGCAGCTATTGAATTCATCTGCCCTTCAGTTATTGGAGGTGTTTAGTTCATACAGGACTATGCAAAAGTCTTAAGCCACCATTAGATGAGATACACCATTGTTTTAGCAAGTGACTATAAATAATTATTTCTTAGCCTGTTATTAGAATGCAACCAGAAAATTTTTTTTTAATGCAGGATTAAAATTTCATTTTGTTTGAGCTCCTCTTGCAGTCCTCTTACTCTATTGAACAAGAATGGTCTTTGTGGATGGGTAACAGCCAAGTAACCACTTTATTGGAAGGGGAAAATGCTAATATATGCTAAAGCTCACAAAGATTTAAATGAACATCAGTGGAAAAGAGGTAATGGAAAGACCAACTTAAGTTCTTAATTTCAGGGTCCAATCATCAAAAATATGTCATATATGATAATTCAGCATAATTCTGATAAAACAGCAAACATAATGGTTCCCTAAGACCATTGAACATATATATATATGAACCATATATACTAGCTAAAGCACAACAACACAATGTGAATAGACAACCAGGAGGCAGTGATACACTAGTTTCTGCTTGTGACCTATTTATCTCAATGTGAATCCTAAAAAGGTGAGTGGGAGAGTGTATGTCCCTTTAACAAAGCTATTCAAAGCTTCTCTGGATTAAACCATGTGCCTAAAAATAACTTTAATACGATTGATTGCCAAAATTAGGATTCAGCACTTTAGCACGCTGTAAATGTCAAATAATGCAACAAATACAATTCTGGTGATTCTAAAATGTGCTTAAAGCATGGGCTAAGAGCTTTCCACTAGCATGTGTATGAGAGATAGAACAGAGAGCTGAACAGGTGGCAAACAGACAGATGAAGGCAAGCCCAAGCTAACGGCATCCTTCTGCTCTGTAGTCTAAAGTAAGAGTTAAATCACAGACAAACAGGGATAACATGGATGTGAGTCAAAGAAGAGATGCTCTATAAGGACAAACCTTTATGGACACCCCTACTAATAACTGAGCTCTGATATTTCAATAACCTTCACTTGTTTAAAATTATTAATATAAAGCATGCATTTAAGCATTCTCCATAGACAATAGATCATTTTGCACATGAACTTAATTACATAGAACTGTTGAAAAATGCACCCATTTCTCACGTTCGCACATCAGAAACTGGAAATGGTTTTAGTTCTTAGAACGAAGAAGAGTGTGTGCCCTATGACGCCCTGTACTGTCGCCAGTGCACCGGCTTTCTGACCAGTATCAAGCGACTAAAACAATGCGAAAGTGGCTTAAATGTCACTTTTTAAAACTTTTTTATTTTACTTTCTGTTATGTTGTCCCTAGAGAATTAGCTTTCCATGTTGATTAAGAACTTGGCTGGTTTGCACAAAACTGTGATCACTACTCCACCAGCCATCTTGAAAATACACTGGAATGCCAGGTCTTATTGTCTAATGTCAGAAGCCGGCCTAACAGTCATGTTTTAAAGTCTAGTGGAACACTCTTAGAAGAACAAAGCTTGCAACCATGTTTTGGATGCCATTTTTGGATGTCCACAAACTTTTGTCTATATAGTAAAACAGGTAAAGAAACACAGCCATAAGATCACGCAAAAGACTTTGTAACATGCATAGGATACATAGAATACGATAGACAGCGACACACAAAGAGGTATAAGAACACAGTATAGGACATGAAACACAAGTACAATGAACCATATCAACCACATGGTCATAATGCTATAGGAATCTGATAAGTGGATACAGGGTGTTCTATAAGTCCAGCATCACAGGACAAAAGCTTTTATATAAAGAACTTGCCTAATATTTTACCATTATTCTCAATAAACAAATGTTGCCATGGTACCCATTCAACAAACATATATGAGTTCGGTTTGTCTGCTATCAATGTAGTTTTGGCTCAGAAACTGGATGCAATTAGCTCTGGACTTAGAGGTCAGCCTTTATCTCTCATGCTGAAATTGAAGCATCTTGGAACAACAGCAGTTCCAGTTCCACAGTTCAGCCACTCAAGCCCCCTTAAACTTACAAAGCAGAGTAGTTGAGTGCTAAAGCTCCAAGCCCTTTATGCACTAAGCTGTTGCCTAATTCACTAGTATCAGGCCACCTCTAGAAGCAACATCAGCACAAGAATTGAGAGCCGCAAGAAATGGTAACTAAAAAAAAAAGACCAAAATGATTTTAAATGAACATTTAAGTAAGAGATTTACAGCTGTAACAACCTGACAAGGACCTTGCCAACAATTCCAAATTGGAAGAGGTGGGATTTGAACCATAATCTTTATGGTCCAATTGTAGCCCATAGTTCAGTACCTTAACCACTAGATCATCACAGTCACCACAAGGTTACTATGAACAACTGGCTGAAGTGACGTAAAGAATGATGCCACAGGACATTTTGCTCTGGAGTAACTATTCATGCTTCATTTGTTCTGGTAGTTTTATCAGTGAGTATGGGTTTAGAGCATGGTTAGGCAAAATCTACCTGAATGCCTAGTGCTAAATATAAAACACAATGGATGAAGGGTGGCAGTCTGGCATTGGTTTCCACGGTATGGGCTCTGCCCCTTACTTCCAGAGAAGCATACAAAGCCATTACAAACAATTATATGCTGCCAACTTTGTGCCTACATTTTGAAGAAGGTCCTTTTTTCCTGTTGCCTTATGATTTCCCATCCATACAAAGCCAGGCCCATAAGGACATAGTTTGGTGTGAAGGAAATCTAGTGACTTGGAAAGAGTCCTGGCCTTGATCCTACTAAGCACATCTGGGGTGAATTGGAGCAATGGTCTGCATTGTGTGCTGTGTAGATTTTGCATGTTCTTTCTGTGTCTGTTTGGGTTCTTTGGTTTCCTTCTTCATTCCACAGACATGCGTTAGGACAAGTGGCTCTAAGACCAGCCTTGCTTACTATGCAATCAAATCAGACCATAGCCATGACCCAACACCATAGGGGTTTGAAATTAAGGGGCATGTTTTTTGGAGGTTTTTGGTGCCCACCCGGCAACTCTGGGCACAAGGGCAGGAATAACCCTAGACGCACACAAACCTAGCCCAGGCCCACAAACCCTGACCACTTTAGAGACACCAATTAACCTAACACGCATGTCTTTGGACTGGTGGAGGAAACCAGAGTACCCGGAGTAAACCCACACAGACACGGGGAGGACAAGCAGACTCCACACAGAAAGGACACAGGCCCCTTCACCCTGGGATTGAACCCAGGACCTTTTGAAGCAGCGGTGTTGAATTAACATAAAACACAGCATCCAAAGTAGGCTATTCATTTCATTTAATATTAATGTAACCTTGCTTCTGAGCAAATAGCCACTCATGCTTATGTAATGTTAAATGATGAAACATACAAGCATTCTGTCATTTTATTAGAAACAGCAAGTCCAAGTTGTTATATTCCCAGTCTGAAAAATTGCATTTGTTTTGGAATATAACACCATTATGCACAAGTTCAAATTAATTTACTGTTGCCTCAATAAATAGCAAAAAAAATCATGTTTGGTTGTAACAGTCTTTATTACATTTACCATGAGTGAGGATTATGACTATACTGTATACCTACGTATACTTCATATACTTATGTGAATGTCTGTAAAGAATAATAATCACAAACATTTGCTATAATATATGTGGATTGTAGCGGCTTAGCGGTTAGGGCACAGGACTGTAGACCAAAAGCTCCAGAAGGTCCAGGTTTCAAAGAAGGCCAACTGTACAATGGTATCTACTGTAAGTCACTTTGGATTAGAATGTCTGCTAAATGACTACATGTAAATGTAAATGCAAATCAGTCAGAAATAACTGGAGTATAAATGGTACAAATTGTCAAATGGACTTGTACTTGAGAATCCGAAGGCGTAACTTTCTCACACGTTCCTTCTCCTGAGCTACAATGATTGTGTCGAACACAAATCGTGTTGCTATTATTTTTAACCACATGATTGCATAACAGCAGCTGATCCTGAGCTGTCACAATATATTGGCATGCCACGAAGCTGATAGCTCACTGTGAAAATGTCCATCAATCAAAGCGCGAAGACGAGGGGATCAGATAAAGCCTGAGCTCAAACTCCACTGGTCGCTTATCGTGGATATGATGCACGTCTTTGCGCTCCTCCTACATCTACAATCAATCAGATCGTCCAAAAAAGAAAAAAAAACGGCCCCGGATGGCAAACGCACCAGTTCATATTTCCCCCTCCCGCAAGGTTCCTGAGATGTGCCAGACCTCACACTTTGCAAATATATAATCTCCCACACATTCCAATAGCCTCTGCACCCGCTGAACCTTTCAGAACATTTTGTGAAGAATCAGAGTCATCTCTAAGAGCAAATCATCTTTCTTACTGCTTTTACTTCGGCTTTTTCCATATTTCACGTTCATTAAAAAGGCAGTTGCATACTCAAGAAGGATAAATGACCTGGGTAAAAATTCTCTCCAGCCCTTCCCCTGCCGTCAGATCCATGCAAATGGGGCTGGCTCAGTCAACCTCACGTCTCATAGAGACCTTTAATTTACACCCTGCTATATATTTTACAATTACCAACCTAAATATATAAATGAAAGGAGGGTGTGACACACAACGAGTGCGGCAGAACTGAGGACCTCGCAGACGTTATGAGAATGGAACTCAACAACAAGTTTGTGTTGACAGATTCAGGGGTTTGATTGAGGAGCCCAACGAGGCTTTGGCCAGACAGAACACAAACTTGGGATTCTAGGAAAAGATCTACGAGAACCTGGCTTATGTGAAACCAGAGCTACTTAAAATAAGAGGAAACTGAATGTCGGGATAAGACCTGGGTATCTTGGCTGTTCCCATAGGACACTATATAACCAAAAGCTTGTGGAAATCCAAAAATACATCCAAAAACATGGGTATTACTATAAAGTCTGTGCCTCTGTGCTCTCTAGGCTTTCCAGTAGGTTTTGGACTCTGACTGTCAGATTGAGCTTAGATGCTGGACAACATGCCATGGTGGCTCACAGTTAGATCTTTGTGCAAGAAGTGCAGGATGATAAACTTGCCATTTCTTCATGGAGGTTGTTTTATGAGAACAGTACAGAAAGTTGATGAACGGATTCATCAAAGATGAAAGGCTATGAAAGTGTTGTATTAGAGTACAAGCCATTCTGTTCCTGTATGCCTCATGTGGCCCCCCAAAATAACGGGGGTTACTAATTATCATGGTGTCCATGAACAACTATAGAGTCTATAGAGATGTCTGTGCAAAAGTCTTAGGAATTCTATATTGTTTTTTATGTAAGTCTTAGTTCCAGGATTACAGATTGTTCTCCATCTGATTCTCTACATACAGTACTTTGCTAGTCACCTTTACTCTGTAATGGACCACCACAGATTAGGTCCTATTTGGGTTTTGCACTGCAGTGGCACTAATGTGGTGGTGGTGGTGGTGGTGGCGTGTTAGCTGGTATAAGTGGATCAGACCCAGTAGTCCTGCTAGAGTTTTAAACAACTGTTCACTCCCTGTCCATTATACTGATAATCCTCTAATCTTTCATCAGTGCTCACAGGCTGCTGCCTACAGAACTGTGGTGGCTAGTGCTTAAAAACCAGTCTGTTATACATCCAGATTATTTAATTCCACCTGATTTCAGTCATTTTTTACTATCCAGCACTCTTAATCAGATTTCTAGATCATGACCACTTGAATAATTGGATAAATGCAGTAATCTAATTATGACAGAATGATTAAGTGCATGTCTGATTTATCGCTTTTGATTCGACGTCGCTATTAGCATCAGTGGCCAAAAGGTGTGTGTATATACAGTATATATATAGCCATACACAGAGTAGCCGGAGTACACAGAGTAACCCACACAGACACTGGGAGAACAAGCAGACTCCACACAGAAAGGACCCAGACTGTTGCACTCTGGGATTGAAGTAGCCTACCATAATAATTATAACATTGTAACATTTCACAGTAGGTTTGTTGAGATTTTTTTTCGTGGATTCATATAGTTTTGCAGAATATCTGACCAATAAGTGATGCTTCTTTCATTTCTCTGATCCACAAGATATCATCTGTGTAGCATTCAAATGGAAAATATGTTTGGCCCATAAAAAAGTCAATGAGGATTAACAGTTTGAGTGCTTTTTTAAAGGGCAGCCCTGACTTGGGCCCTGCCTAATATAAATCTACCGTTGGCCCTCAATATGACAGCACACGGGTTATAAAATGTCATTATTAAGGCTTTGGAGCTCCACTGGACCATGATCACGTTCTTGTTGTCCAAACAGAGAAATTTTGGAATATGATCCCAGGATTTTCTGTCCTGCCAAAAGTTTTCCCAAAGTAAGTCAAATCATTTAGGGAGTCACAAAGAGCCAACCCTTGAGATGTTGCAGCAGGATCTGAAGCTGGAAGGCCTAAAAATGTCACTGAGCTTAAGCAGTTCTGTAAGGACAACTGGGTCAGGGCTTGTTAGATGCTAATTGTAACAGACCTATGACAGACCTCTGGGTGTACGGGACCTAACGTTTGGGTTAAACTATGGAATCTGTGGTGTAACTAACCCTAACCCCTAAGCAAAAATCACAGCCAAACCATACTGAAGGTACAACAACGACTAACAAGAATAATAACAAAAATAGCAGTAAAGACTGTTTACAATATTTACACTTTAGAGACAGAAAGTACAGTTATGTGCAAAAGTCTTAGGCCACCATTAAATTTGTTGGTTTAGCAATGCTATAATGACCATACCTAACAAAATGCTGACAATTAGACCCAAAAATTTCAAACCTGGATTTATCATTTCATAACCCCCTTTCCCACTGATTCCTTCTGTTCATTTGAATCTTTGTTCACCTGATGAAAATTTCCTGTAGATTGGGATTTTTGCCACAATTGGTAGACCTGTATGATCGTACGCTTTGACGAACCTGCAAATTAATCTACTTTCTTCACACTATGGCCTTTGCACTCAAATTCAAACACTTCAATCATTACCATCTGCTTTGTGATCCAAAGCTTGTTGTTGTTGAAATTCTGCAAATTACATGCAAACTTAATTAAAGCGATTTAGTAGCAAGTAACATATTCATGGGGGTGAACAGAAGCATGTCAAACTGGATGAAAGTGCTCCATATTGGCTGCTCAGGAGAGTATGGTCACCCAAGACTGCCTAAACACACTGACAGCGATGGGGCGTGGACAGGATCAGATTGTCCAGCAGTTTTTGTGGGATCCTCTGCCACGCTTGCCCCAGGGCAACTTCGAGCTCAAGAAGTGTTTGGATCATTGGTCATTGGATGATTTGATAGACATCTTCACAGTACATCCCAAGCATGTTCAGTGGGATTTAGGTCTGAAAAACGTAAAGGCCAGTCCTTGCGGTCGATTCCTGTCTCCTGAAGCATGTTGTTGACGAGATGAACACGTCGGGGCCTTGCATTATCGGCGATGGAAAGAAAGATGTTTCTAACTGCTCCAGAATGGAGTATGACTATAGGATGCCTCATCTCAGTATCTGACAGCAGTCAGTGATCCATTTCTGATGATGTGGAGCTCAGTACGACCACCAATGCTGATGCCAAGTTACACGTATGTAATTTGTATGCGGTACTATGCTAACGTGACCCCTACTTACATTTGAGCAGCTTCATCAGGAGGTCAAGTCAAGCCTTAAGGTACACTTTTCTGAAAACCACTTTTTAGAAAAAATATCAATGGAAAAGTGTATTAGGAAGTAACAAAACTTGTTTAAAATTTTAGGGTCTAGTTATCAACAATGTGTTATGTTCAGTGATAATATAAATGCTAAAATGACAAATCCAATGGTGGCCTAAGACTTTTTTGGTGCAGTACTGTATGCAGAAATTAGAAATAATACTTTTTCACAGCACTCCATTTTCACTCTCGCATTCATTTTCAATCAAACGCAAAAACCCAAGAATCTGCACACACAAAGCATTATGGATGGTTTATAACAAGGGTGGGGTTCGGCTTCATATGAGCTCATTTGTGTGAAATCCCACAAAATTGCTCATTAGAATTCCTCTGAATCTAAAGTGAGGTCAGGTGGTAACATTTGGGTCAACACGTCCCTGAAGGGATATTCTGTGAACGGCCATAACGAGGAACGACAGAATCCAAAAAATGACAAAGCAGTGCCATTGGTTGACTCGAAACTTATACTGCACACCAAAAGCACAGCGATGAAAAAAGTATGTAGAGAAAGAGCAGGACTACAGTCTGTAATTGTAGAACTGCAAAGAGCTTTTATATGGTAAATGGAGCCGATAAAATGGACAAGGATAAGTGATTGGTGAGGGAATGTTAGTATGCCTGGTCATTTTTATTAACACTAACCCTGAGTTAAGTAGGGATGGAGAAATGTCATTGAGGAACCATCAATGTTTAGCCCCATGATTTGCCAAGCTGCAATCTGTAATACAAAGCTACAGTATATATCAAATGTAAAAAAAGATAAGAAAAGGCTGCTTTATTCTTGTGTGTGCAGCACAAATGTATATATTTTTTGCATATCCATTAGGGGTGTGTACACAGTGTTATTAGTGATATTACACTCTTGGAGCATAGTGCAAATGGCTATTCTTCCTCTTTTCCACATGGACTTCACACAGGGTTCCTATGAAGCCCTATGGAAACCTATCATATCCACACCTTACACACATGTACTGTTCAGTGAAAGTCTCTAAACAGGTCTTGATGCCAAACATATTTTCCAGGTAAATATCAAAAAACTTTGAAAACCCAATGTTTTTGTTGCCTTTTGTCCCCAAGACAACAGATCAAGATATGGTTGATATCTTTATACTTTAACACTACTGCATCATGTTAGAATTGTTTGAATTGCTAGACTAGGTGTGACAGAATATCAGAGCACACAAAGAACTTGGCGCATGGACTTTCCAGATGTGTGACGGTAAAAAACATTGAAATGACCCTATTCCCATTCATACCACACTAAACTTCTGAAAGCTGAAAACATCCTATTGCATTGCCAGGGTTGTTTGTTTGTTATTTTTGTTTTGTTTATGTTTTATTTTCAGTCGTCACTTAAGTACTGAGTAAAGAGGTGAGTTTTTAGTTGAAGACAGCAAGAGACTCAAGTTCATTCCACCATCTGGGTGCCAGGACAGAGAAAATTCTTGATTCTTGTCTTCCTTTCATCTTACAGGGAGGATCCAGTTAAGTCATGTTCTTGTCTCTAAGGGTACGAGGCACAGGGCGTGGTTTGATTAGAGCCTTTAGGTACGATGGTGCAGTTCCAGTTTTGCCTAGGTAAACATCAGGGTTTTGCATCTGATGCGGGCAGCCACAGGGAGCCAGTGAAGTGAATGGCGCAGTGGGGTGACATGAGAAAACTTGGGTAGCTGGATAGCTGGCAAGCTGCTGCTTTCAAAATGAAACGCAGGGGTCTGACTGTACGCATCATAAGACCAGCCAGAAGAGCATTACAGTAATCTAGTTTTGATATTACAAAAGACTGGACAAGCACATGTGTGGCTCCACTAGAAAGGAAGGGTGGAAATATGAGCAGAGAAGCTCTGCTGGCTATCAAAGATAACTTCAATTTATTCTTCATTCTCTGGAGGTCAGATGGAGAAGTTTAACTGGGAGATGACAAGATATTGACAAAGGGACCAATCTGCAATAATGTAAAGTTTTAGAGCAAACTTTGCTGTGGTTTAACTTTAGAAGTTGAGCTGGCATCCATAATGAGAATTTCTCCTGCCCATGGTGAGATATGGTTGGAGATCTGCATATCTGTTGGAGGGAAAGAGAGGATGAGCTGTGTGTCATCAGCATAACAGTGATGGAAGAAGCCGTAAGAGGTTATGACTTCACCAATTGGTGAAGAGAGACAAATGAGAGACATTAAGAGGTCCCAGAACTGAGCCCTGTGGAATCCAGGCACAAAAGCATGATAAAAATGACCCCATCTAGGAAGCAAGCCACTATATTGCTGAGGCTGCAATTCCAAGACTGGAGAGGACAGACAGGAGAATCCTGTGGTCAACTGAGTGAACAGCAGCTAAGAGTTAAAGGAATATAAAAACCAGTGAAATTCTGGATGCCACAGGGCAAGTTCTGTGGACTGAACTGCCTTAAACCACAAGGGCTGTGATCATGTAGGTCATTCTGTGTGAGAAAGGTTGACAACTGGTTATAGACAGCACATTCAAGTATTTTTTAGAGGAAAGAGAAAAATGATACTGGTCTGTGGTTGTTGATGTTTGAGCATTGAGTGTAGGTTTCTTCAAAATAGGAATAACACTTGAAGGCAAAAGAAACATGATCAGGCTTTAGGAAGTTGTTGATGTTGGAGGAGATGAAGGCAAGGAGGTCTTGAGCAATCTTTTGTAACACTGGTGATGGGACAGAAACTAGCTAACGTGGTAGGATTGCTGGATAAGAGAAGCTAGAGTGTATCATCTGTGGAAAGAGGACTAACATACTAAACTGGGTGTTACTCTGCTATGGATGAGGAATGAAGAACAAATTAACACAGAATGTAAATGTTGCCTTTGCTTTAGTGGTCTAATATGATAGTTGAGCTTTTATTATATTGTCTTCAGCATGACTTTCTTTTAACCATTTGCAGATGTCTGTTGCTCCATAACAAAAAGAAAATACCAAAAGAAAATGTCTCTGACTGAAAGTGTTAGCCACTTAAGAGTTTGAAAAGATGCCGGAGCTTAATTGGAAGTGTAAAGCCTTTAGTGAAGGTGCATGCTGTATTACTGCTCAGCAATTCAGGAAAAAGTAGATTTTAGTGATAAACAACAACATTTTTGGGGCATGGGAACCAGTAAAGTGGGTCAGACACCGCTCTTTTAGTCTTAGAGGATATAATCATAGAATGTAAGGTCTGATATTTTTCTGTAGCACTTTTAACAATGAAGCTGATGTTATAAGTTGCTAAGTAAAAAAATTCAAGTAATTTTTTTTCAAGTATTGTCTAGGAATCTGTACTGTACATGATTATTTCCGAAACTTAATACTTTTCACTATAGTTCAAAAGAAAAATCGGTATTTTTTAAATTACAATTTTAAAACAGGCTTGCTACTTTCTACATATCTCGAGTCAGCAGCCGACTAGAGTCGGACTCAAGAGAGGGCAAGAGCACCGGACGTGTATACTTCTAACATACTACCGGGTAGCGGCTCTAAAGAGTGCAGAGGGCGCCGAAGCGCCAGAGGGCGAGAGTGAGCTCTAACGTGCACACAGCGAGAGGGGGCAAATAAATCGCGGAAGTGGCCAAAGCGCAAAAAGGCGAACATATAAGCTCAGCACGAGTGTAAATAACACATGAAAGGTGCGAAGCGCCAAAACACGAAAATAAACTGGAGTACGCGAGAAGCGCGAACGAGAATAGATCGCGAGGAGCGCCGAAGCACCAGAGGGTGAGCGTGAGCTCAGAAATGAAGAAGCCAGACTGGTGAGTGTCCTATTCAGAACAAACACCCGGCTAGAGTGAGGCTAGGTAGGCGCCGACGACTGAAAAGCGTTAGCTCAAAGCGTGCGAGGAGCGCACGAGTACGGAACAAGAAAACCCTCAAAGTGCCCCTAACAAACTAAATACCTCGGGGATTACCTGCCCATACCAGTCCTTCGGCACTAAAAGCCCCCGGAACTTTACCACTATCTCTAGGGAACGCGGAAGGGCACAAGGGCGCCGGTGGTTAGCCGCGCAAACCGAACGGAGATGGAATCCTGTTGGAATAACGATGACCTGGCCTCGAACAGCGC
>JAUZSU010170221.1:0-13220 GCA_034780255.1 Parotocinclus maculicauda | reverse complement strand
CTAGTGAATTTATAGTTGTAAAGAAACACAGTACATGTTGGTGCTAGAGTTCTTACCTTCGCCCAAGAGCGTTCGGCCGTCCTCGCTGGTCGCCATTACAGAGTTATCGGTGAGGCGGCCTTATATCCAGTGTCCAATTTACGACCTGATTTCGAACAGCTGCTTCTCCTGCTATTTAGTTACGTAATGCAATTATTTTCTTTTTAATTATGTTTTCCATTTGTGATATACTAAATGTAAGCTTCATGGTTTAGGCCTGTCTGCTAGAACTGTATTGTAAGAACACTATGCATCTGCTTGTTTATGTTTTAGATGGATAGCTAACATTATCTAGATAGTATTGAGTATTGTTTTACTAACTAGGTCTGGGACGTGATGACAAGTCATGGTAATTTATGACTTAGATGCCAGAAAACACAAGAAATAAGCTCAGAATAATGTTTTTTATTATCACCATTGCAAGTAGACTTAAAGCATAGGATCAGTTTGTTTTAGATAATTTCTTCATATTCTGATTAAGTAATGATAATATTGATCAGGAGACAATCAGTCTTATTTGTCAATAAACTTTTTCTCGGTCTCTCTCTCTCTCTCTCTCTCTCTCTCTCTCTCTCTCTCTCTCTCTCTCTCTCTCTCTCTCTCTCTCTCCCCTCTATCTCTCTTTTGTTGGACATTCCTCTAAGCTTTGTCTATGCTTTTATAAGTAATATCTACAATTAAATCCAACTGTGTGTTTGTAAGTGTGAGTAAATGACTAAGCAGGTGACCAGTATGATGCTGGTGGCACGTCTATTTGAGCGTTTTGCATGCCATCACATCAAGGCAACACAGCATCAAGCTTAACACTGTCTCAGCCTCACATATGAACAATTCTGTAGTGATGTTTCTGAACATGATCGGACAACAAGTTGATTTACAGTGGGGCTGTGATTCAAGATGTGTTTACATCTGTGCACCCTCTCAATACATCCTCCAAGAACATTATTTTGATAAACGCTCCCCCTTAAAGATGAACCCACTGCACAAAAGCTTTTATTTGGACAAATGGTATCCCCATTGAAGTAAGAAAAAATAGCTATAATTCAGTAGGTTGGACCATATAACCTGGTCCTAAAATTTAGGGTTGATGGTTTTGATTGTACAGTGTTTGTGTACGAGTTGTAAGTCAGTCTGGATAAGAGCATCTGCTAAATTACATAAATGTAATGTAAACATACTGTTTATAAAAGCGAGCATGTAGAAAAACATGGAAGAAAGCGTTACTAAATTCAAATGTACACAAACTGAATAGTTTAGTGAGGGCCTGTCCCAAGAAAAGCTCCATGTTGCCCTTTAATAGATAGAGACTGAACTGGCACCAGGTAGTGATAGGCTTTCAGTGTAATTCTATAAAACGTTCTAGCTAGTAATTGGCAAGGACATGTTGGAGGTGCTCCAGGACAGTGTGAAGAAAGGTAGGCCACTGATAAACTGTCTGAGAGTGGGGCCAAACCTACTGCTAAGGAAAGACCTAGCTGATATAAAGAACTGAAATAAAGACTACAAGCAACTCCAAAAAGCATGAGCAAGAGGTGATGTTGCAGGTCGTTCATCTTTACTACATCTTCCATGAGCCTGATAGGTCCATTTTTAATGAAAGATCTCTAATCAGAGATATTATGGACATATCCAGACATGGTTTTATGACGACTGACCTTGTCTTTTTACTAGGAAAAACTGTTGATACAGCTGAACATATTTTTTATTCGGTATTTACTGAAATGTCTGGGAATCTTAACGTTCAGCCCAGGCTTCAAGGTTCTATTTTGGCTGACATTGAGAGTGTACTGATAGTAAACTGTGGTTTGTCTGTTCCTTTTAAAGTGTACAGACGCATCAGACAATGTTGTTCTTTGTCAGGATTGATGCATGCCCTAGCTTTTCAACCATCCAGGTGCAAACAAAGAGAGAGAATGGCTGTTTTTAACTGTCTTAATGTAACTTACCTACCTGTATACCATTATATGCAGATGTTGTAGTTACAATGGTAAGCACTTAAGCTGAAATAGATATTTCAACATGTCACTTAAATTTTAAGTAAATTTAGGATTTTATTTTCAGCCATGGTGAACTGGCACAAAGGTAAAGCCACTGTGGATCATGAAACAGTTCTACATAACTGGGGAATGGTTAGTTCTTCAGATGTCTTATGGACCTTGGCTTGTGTTGACCATCCACTTGGTCTTTTTGCAGATCTTCAGGGTTTGCTAGACTTTTTTGGGACAAGATGCACTGTCTACCACGGAACCCAAAGAGGAGAGTGGGCAAGGATCTGTTCATGTTGCCATCACAACCAATGCATTTCATGTCTAATTTAACAAGTGTCTACTAGCCATTCCAGTGAATCTTGTGTGGAGAGCAGTTGTATGTGTACATAGCAGTAGTTCCATATAACCATATAAGAAAATCAATATGAGAAACATGCCATATAAAAAAAGCAGCAGATAGCAAGACTTTAGACCATTATTTAAATATTTGATTGTATGTATATTTTTTTAAAGAAAGTGTTTATTAGGGTGATTTTGAATCTCTGAAGCCAGTGCTGTCACCATTGACATTATGGTGAAGATAGGGTAATATACATTCTACACATCTAGTATACATTAGACACAAATATATACATTAACAGAGAGAGTGTAATTATCATTATCAATAAAAAATACAGAGCTTTTTTTAAATATCACAGAGCCCTAATACGAGTCTGGATAAATCCTTGAAGGACAATAGTGTGGAAGCGATCAGTCATGCAGAATAAGATAATCTTCCAAAGCTGTTCATTGCTCTAGACTTGGATGAGTATTAGGACCACCTTTTGCCCCCTGGACAAAAACACCATCACAAGCCATCAGTCAGAGAAATCGATTCAGCTACTGCATACTATGTGCATTGTGTTCTAGATTCTAGCCAGTGTGCAAAAGGCTTCCAATACCTGGCTGAATAGGATGGATTGCCCCAAGAGTGGAGTTTGGTCCTGCCCGCAACATCCCTGGCCCTGGAATGATATAGGCCCACCACTCAAAGCACCCAGACCGTCTGGCACCAACCATGTAGATCTCCCTCATAACAGCTCATCTCATCCACATGGCCTCTATGGACTCCTGGGACAAGGGAAATGTTTTGACCACATTTTAACCGGACTACATTTCCCTGCACACATTACTCCTGCCACATTATTCACTCCCTCATTCCCATCCGCCTGTCTATAACACGCACCAGTTCATTTGTTGATTATACACCAGGACATTTAAACTCACTCACACTCTCCCACAAAAATTTTGCAAAGTTTAATTGTACCTGCACTCTGCAACGTTGTTAATGAGCATTCTTTCTGAGCTCTTTGTCTTACTCCTTAATATCCCTGCTCTGGTTTTAATTGCACTTTTTTGCCTCATGTTGTGTGATTCTGTCACTTTTGAAATGTGAACTGCTTTTTACCTTTGATCCTGTTCTTTGATCCTTTTCTGATCTACCCTGTTTTTTTCACATAACAAAGTATCCTGGAATAACAAAGTACATTTGAATGGGATTTCAGCTATTCTGCCAAATATGATATGTCACCATACCAATCAGACATGCTCCTACAAAACAGTAGCTACAGAAAACACATTTGAAAAAAAAACACTATTGACCCACTATTACGTATAATAAATCAATTGGAATAATTTATGGCTATAATACTTTGTTACTTAATTAATATATTACTACAGATATCTCATTGTTGAAGCAATGGTAAGCAGTTTAGACTTCATGAAAAACTGTTGGTGAAAAATAAAGATTTCAACTTTAAGGTGTGCTTAGCTCATAAAAATGCACTGAAGGTTCTGAGAGTAGAACAGACTTTTTAACCATTACAATGGTCAATGACAGACACATGGAAGTTTAAAAGAAAGTTTAAAGTATTCTTAAATCAAACTGATGACTGATATAATGTAAGCTGATCCAACTGATATTATGATGTAAGAGGTTTGCTTGGTTCATATGAAACAGCACATAGGTTCCGACTGAAGTCCACAACATAACAGAAAGTCTTGCTGTGCTAAAATTAAACAGATTACTGACACATAAAGTCAACTGATTTTAATAATGCAGTTAATTCATTGGAATTATTTAATCACTTAATTAAATTAAAATACCTGCCCAACATACTGTAACTGAGAGCCATCATGTTGATAGAGGCCATATTCAAATGAGTAAGCTCAGCAATGAGAACCAGTCTGGTTCAGCTGATAGAGCTCTGCACTCCCACATACTTCCAAACTTGCCACTCCAACTGGGGGGAGCATCTGTTCAATGCTTGTGACTCAGCCATAATACACATTATACTCATTATACCGACAAATGCCATCACATGGCCTTGGCAAAAACATTGTTGGTAGCATTGCAGTGCATGCATTTCACTTTAACACTGATTTCAGAATACATTATAAGGCCAGCATATAATTTTAAATAATTAACTGCATACCATTCCCAGCTATTATGTCTAAACAACCTCAAGTGTCCATGGGTTACCTGGTCACTGCATTTGTGGAATCAGTAATTCCACAAGGGCCTCCTCCTTCAGTCCAAACCATGGGCCATCTATCTTTGGCACATACACACACTGACAGCCTGGTGGATTCTAATGATCCATTTGATAGCAGCTATTGCTGGTACCTTAAAAATATGAGCATGATATTCATTTCACATAAATAAGACATAATATTTGACAGGAAAGTGTAAATGTGAATTACAATATGTCTGTGTTAATGTGCCTGTGTAGAAGCATTTGTTGCTAATGTGTGTAAGCTTGTTGGGATGTTTCTGTACAATGGTGACATTAAATCCTAATTGGAATAGTGAGTAATAACCACCACCTCCCCATCAAATCCTGATGTGCAAACAAATTATCCGTTATCTCTTTGAAGCTGTATTTGTATAGTTCAGATGACTGATAGAAGAAGTTTGCTTTTTGTCTGTATTGTGCTGCTGTTCTGTATTAGTGTCTTCCAGATGTCTTGTCTTACGACCTTCAGGACAGGATCCAAGTGGGCCATGGCTGCTGTAGAGTCAGGTCTTCTAGAGGATGATATGGAGCAGAAGATGTGTGGTGGCTTTCCAATGGGAAGGTGATCATTTAACATCAAAGAAGACCTGAATTACCTCAGAAATCAGTTGCCACAATCCTATTTGCTTGCAATATACAGTATATTCACACATATATAAACGTGTGAGTGTCACCTTTCATGTTGGCTTTACACATCATTATGAGTTACTTCACTCATTTTGTTCTTGTTGACACAATTGATTATACACTAAAATGCATGAATAAAATACCATTTAAATTTATTTAAATATATACTATACTATACTACCATTTAAATATATAAAATCCTTTACACTTCTCACTTTTTTTTTCTTTTACTTTGACCATCTATAGAAACACCATAGCAGAGCAGCAGCATTTAGGAGATTAGGTAGAAATGTCAAAAAGTAGAAACTGGACTTTATTCCAATTCACGTTTAAATGAAAGCCCTGCCTTAAATCCTTGTAAATAAATGGATTTATACCTAATAGAAACAGTTAATGATAGTCTTAATGGTGGAGAGGAATGCAGCAAAGAATGCATCTAATACAATTTACTAAGCTCTGCTCTGAAAGGGTAGGAAGTGCAATCCATTGCTTTATGCTGTCTGCCTTTAATCAAGTCGCACATATTCTCAAAACGCATTCAAGCTTCAGTTTGCAAGACTGTACCATCTCTTTGCTCATTATCATAACTTGACAGGTATGCAGAGGCAGGAAGTATACGTACATTAGTATTTAAAATGAGTAATGGAAGGACAGTGTTCAGGTCAGTCTACATCATGGTCTCAGAAAATCACATTTCCACGTGTTCGTCAGCAGCCTTTGAATAAAACATCGTTAGCCCTCTGAAAGGGAAAATTAAGTAGAAAATACTGGGCATTATTGGATACAGTTCAAAAGCCTTATTTTCAGGTTTAATATGGGGTAAAGTAATGAAATCTATTTGGAGATCACAGATAAGGACACTACAGAGGTCAACAAATTCGGCTTGGTTTGAACGTTAATAAGTTTCTATCCCAACAGTTTCAGTAGAATGACTTGTTTTGAACACCTCATTGACGCTGAATATAAAAAGGGGAGGGTGCAAACCTCAGGTTAATACCCTGTTTTGTGTAAGTAATTTTGGATGTCACTTTTACTGAGAAGGCCAATCACTATTAAATCTGTAACATCTGGATAGTTTAGAAGAGTTTGATAGGGTCGTACTGTCTTTATGGACGTGGTGTGCTAATGTCATACAGGTGGTGTAAAAAATTGTGTACTTCTATAAAAAGGATTCACATTTGTAATGTTATTTTTCTACTTTTTCTACTTTCAACCTATGTACGAAGTCTACTAGGAGCAAGTATAGCTAGCAGTAGCACAAATTCAACCAGAAAATATTTTAATTTAGTATAAAATAAATAATTACCTGTCCATAATTATAGTGATTGTTTTTTAAAAAGATGGGTATGTAAATGTACACTGCTCACGAAAATTGGCGGATATTTAAATAGAGGCTATTTCATTTTGAAATATCCCCTAATTTTTGTGAGCAGTGACTTGCTTTGGACAATGCTATAAATATAAGTAATTTTTTATTTATTTAATTATGTATGAATAATGATTTGTTTTCACTGATTTTATTGTTGCCACATTTCTTTACATGTAGCACCGAGAATTTAGTGTCACTCTATCTGGCAGAAAGTTTTGTTCCAGGAGTGATTTAAAAAAATTTTTTTTTAAGTGTTTCTTTTAGTGGTATTCTTATACTGTGTAAGACAACAGAGACCATAACAAGTTCAACAGATATTTTACCTGTATCTTTAGATTCATTATAACTGCCTTCAGCACTGTACCTTGTGCTCTTGTATTGCTATTGTATCTGTGATTCTGTGGTAAAATTACCAAAATTGTGAGTTTGTCCTATTACATTTACATTTTACATGTACATGTGGTTATTTACCAGATTCCCTTATCAATTGTGATTTACAACTGATACAGTCTTACAACCCATGCTACTGTGGGTTAAGGGCTTTGCTCAACGATTCAACAGTTCTAGTGTATAGTCCAGTAACTTTATAAATGCTTTTGTAGGAGGGGTCAGTGACATGACAATTCTTGATCATGAAAAAAAAACCTCCACCATGATCTGCTTTAATTAATATAGAATTGTCATACTAGCCCCATTTTCTAACTTGATGAAATGTGGACATGACATCTCAAGGGGTTTTAGATATCCATACACTACTTTGTTTGATACTTTGATACTGGTTTAAATGGTTGAAAACAAGTGTTCTAAGTAGGTTTTATGAATATTTCACTTACCAAGTTACAATTTGCAAGAAAACTGAATGCAAAAATTAAATGTACATTGTACAAAAGCTTCTTTGTGACCTCAAATAAAAAAAAGTTGAAATTATATTGATATTGTGATAGTGTGACTGGGGACGTTTCAATAATTTCAATAATTATTTTCCAATGCCTAACAAAGTAAACCCACGGGGACATGGGTAGGACATGCAAACTCCACACAACCAGATGTTTTGGACTTGACTATGTATAGGACACTGACACAGTAGTTGGTGACAGTGCCATCTAGAGGTAAAGCAAATTTTGCTGAATGTCATTGGTATGTCAATCGTAATCAACATGCAGCCAGTGTGCCTACATCACATACACCAGTGGCGCCACTCATTCAGTATTGTTCAGCTGCTGCCTGAAAACAAATTTCATCGATCCTCACCTTTTATCTGACTTACAGTGTGCTCTGAAAGCTTCCAAAACTGCATTTTAGATCTGCACTCTGAAACCAGTAGACTTGTAAGCAGAAATGTTTAATGACTCTGTCAGTGAATATGTTAATTGAGTGTTCAGACAAACACTGAAATTGTTATTCCACAGCTTGCTTGGTGTTTCATGTGTCTAATTAGAAATGAATGTGACAAATAACAACGAAACCAAATAGACAGGGCTGTACAGCAACTGTGTCACAGATAAGGGACGTCTGTGTGAAAAGGGCATAATGAGCAACTGCTTGGGAGTCTGGCCATGTTTATATGACTGTGCTTATGTGTCAACGTATGTTTGGCATCTATGTGTGTGTGTGTGTGTGTGTGTGTGTGCTTGAGAAAGAGAGAGAGCGAGAGAAAGATGTATATGGACAGAGCATGCAGACAAAAGAACATGGCACCATATCTGCTGTAGATGGAGAGTGACAGTCTTGTTTGGCAGAAGTGCCGTGGGGTTTGGGGAGGAAGCAGATGGCTAGATTGGTTTAGGGGAATTCATTCAAACATGTTTTAGAGGAGGAGAAACGGAGATGGAAATAAAAAGACCTAAAACACTATGGAAACTGAAGTTGTTTTGGCAAAAAAAAGAGGATATAGAGAAAGTGTCACCACTAGGAGTAGCAGTTACTTCTGCAATTTCAAACATGATTTGTTTGCTTAAATGTATTTAATTATCTATGTGTATTCCACAGTATTAAAAGACTATGCTTATTTAACAGTGAGGATAAAATACCACCTGAAGACAAAGTTGTAATTCAGCTTAATGTTGTCGCAGTACGCACTGTTTTTGACATTAATGTTCAGTTGACTAATTTTGTTCACTAATTCTGCGAACTACACCTGGATATTAATTGGACTTTGCTTGACGTACAAGGAATTACAGGTTATATTTTTAAAAATTGACAACCAGTTTGGGACTAAGGAGAAAATGAAACATAAATAAAAAAATAAATAAAAAAACACATATATGAGTGAATATTACATTGCATTTACAAGTACTGTAATATGAATTTAAAATATTGCTGCATATTGAGTCTACCTATTTACTGAAAGTTGTTTGTTATTGGTAGAAAACACAATCCAAACCCTCGGTACACAAACTAGGTTTAACAAATTAACTCGCAAGAAGGTAACAGGTAAGGTCCCATATTTACACAGGGTAACCAGGTGATTCCAGTCAGAACCCCAGTGACTGTGAGCGTGTGATGTCACTGTGTGTTGAACTTTGGGAATAGCAGTTCATAGAGTCATATCATTCTAATGATAGCGGGCTGTATGACAAGCAAATTATTCTTCAAGTAATATTTTGCAGATATCAGAATTACGAAAATACTTTTATGGATTAGAAGGATAAAAACAACAACAATGAAATCAACCTAACCACTCCACGGCCAGCATGCAGTAATGTATGGGGATGAAAAGATGTAACATCAATACTGAAGGTACAGTATCTCGCCTGTTTGGTCAGTAAAGTTACACTACAGAATCCAGTACAGCTTGGATATAGAGCATGAAGTATAGTAGTGGTCGAGACAGTGTTAAGTATGCAATGGCGTGTACCTGTATTAGGTACACCATGGTAGTGTAAGGTTGGACTCCTTTTTGATGCAGAACTGCCTTAATTCATCATTGCATAAAGTCAACATTCCTCACAGATTCGGTGTTGAATGTGGCTTTGCTTTGTCTTGTCAAAAAATCTATGGACATTGGAAAAGACGAAGTCTTAAAGGCAGCATATGCTGCTGTAAGATTTCAATGTACTTTTTCGCATTAATGCATTTACTAATGATATTCTGCACTGTAGAGGGAGAAATATACAAACTGATTACAATAGTTTTGTGGGTTTACAATTGATTACTAATAGTTATGGAGAGTTGATGGCCCTAAGATCCTACTTTTTCTGCAACTCTCCAGAAGTGATTCCTAGGGATTTTTGCCTTAAAAGCTTAGGTTTTTTCCCAGGTAAATGTGTCACCGCTCCAGTTGATTAACTTTTAATGGTAGATAATGGCATTTTTAGGCAATTAGCAATTTTTTTATAGCTACTGTAATACTGGCACATTTTGTTTTAGAAAAAATCTAGGGATGCCTATAATTATGGATCATGTGGTTTTGTTGAGTAAATAAAAAAAATAAATGAATAAACATAATAATAACTATTTTGTGATAAGTAATTTTCCCTCAGACTAAATTTACTTCAGTTAAAAATTGGTATTTTCTAATAATTTCTGAATTACATCCATTTTAAAGTTCTATTTACAAATCATATTATTTTATATTAGATGCCTGATACTGAGTTCTATTGACATTATCATGATCTTGTGTGGTCCATTTTTTCACACTTTGTGAAGTTAATTTACAAAAACAAGTGAAAAGATTGTGAAATTTGGTGTAGGGTGACATGAAATTGGCCATATTTAGCTCGGCAAGTTTCTTTATTGTGCTACTTAAAGATTGGCATTTTAATTAAGGTATCTCCCACTATATATGTTTTCCAAGCCAGTCTCCCTAAATCCTTTGCAATCACACCCCTGCAGAGTTATTTGTATGTGTGGAATGGCAGTGGAAGTGGAAGTGAAAAGTTCAGCTTAAGTATTTAGATGGACTTTAAATCCTGTTTATTTAATACAGCAGTTAAGAAAATGCAAGCCTTTATTCCAAATTATTACTGTACATAGTTTTTCTTTCAGCCAAAAGGTTTCAGCTCTGCTGAATATCACAAGAAAATGTCGATCAGAACCACAGTAACTAATATACATTTATATTCTAATGATAACATTTTGTTCAACAAGTAAGTATTAAAGTAAAGTATTCCATATAGTATTTTAAACCAAACAGCTCTATTTGGCTTTATACAGTAATTCCTGCATGACCCAGAGAGCCACCTGAGTGTCTGTCTGATATCTGGATTTTCACAGTAAGACTTGGTGGACCAGAAAGAGACAAGTGTGTCTGACATTTTGCTTTTTTTCCAAATCACACACATTTCGACTCCATCAGGGCTCCCAAATGATTTCCGCAATTAATATTTGCGTGATGACATTTATATATTCAAATGAGTTTCATTATTGCTCCTTAATTCTCCAGATTACTTTTGATTACCCCTTTTAATAACAACATTTCCATAGGTAATGAGATGGGATTAATTTGTTATGTTTGGCAATTTGTCACAAAACCCACTGAAAATTATAGTTAGAAAGCCAGGCATGGTAAGGTGATACTGGATATCAGTGTTTGTCATACACTGCAAAATATATTTTAGCAAACAAATACTTCATTATAGACAAATGAATTTATAGGTTAAATCAGGCAATGAAAAAATGTATTGAAGTATAGACTTTATCAACAATCAAGCGTTTTGTTCCTCGGATGTCTCTACTTAAGAATCTACTGAGGAGGGAGAAAAAAAAAAATCTTTATTTTTCAGCACTTTTCAATTTCTCGAGGACTATGTGGAATCAATACAATTAAAAAAAAAGTATTTAACCTACAATTAAATGAAAGTGAATCTCAAAAAATATTTAATGAACAGAAGAAAACCGTTTGCTCTCCACCGGAGGGCGGAAAAAGCTAAAAAAGAATTAAATTTTTTTTTTTTAATTTCAACCATTGGTGCCATATATACTGCTCACAAAAACTAGGGGATACTTCTAAAGGAAATGCGTCATAAATATCCCCTAATTTTTGTGAGCAATGTATATCATTCCATTGTATTTATTTATTTATTAATTTCTGAGGGGGATACCAAAGATGTTACCAAAAGTACTTTTGTATTCAATGTATATAGCTCTATTCTACTTTATTATGCTCTTTTGCTTACATTTTCATACTATAAAAGTACGCTAATTAACTGTAATTCTTCAGCAATAAAAAGTAATGTATGCATTACTCACATAAGATCTGGGGAAGATATAATGGAACATTTTGTTTACAATTGTAAAGTATGGTCTGAGTTATTTCTATTAATTGCTCAAAAAAGCTATTTATTTTAAATATTATACAAGAAAGTGTGCATTTTCTTGGTTTTGCATTATTTACACTTCAGATGAAAAAAGCAATGCCTTTCCCTGAGTATCTTAGACCACACTTTTTTAATTGCTTGTTCCTCGGATGTCCCTACTTAAGAATTTACTGAGGAGGGAGGAAATAAAATAAAAATAAATCTTTATTTTTCAGCACTTTTCAATTTCTGCGGCCTATGTGGAATCAATACAAGGAAAGAGGAAGAAATCAAAATAAATTTTTATTTTAAAATAAAATTTATTTAACCTACAATTAAATTAAATGAACCGAAGAAAACGGTTGGCTCTCTAAAAAATAAATGTTTTCTTTTTTTTTTATTTTAACCATTGGTCCTGCGGCGGATCCGAGAAATACCACAAAAAAAAAATTATATATATATATATATATTTTTTTTTTTTTTTTATTTATTTTATTTTATTTTATTTTTTTGACATTTTTTTTTTTGTATTCTTCAAATATGATCGTCGGTGGAACAAGCAATAAAAAAAGTCTGGCCTTATTGTGAGAAAATCATGAACCCTGTTGTTATGAACCACCTTTCAGGCATCAAATATGCGACAATAATCTAATAGTGTAAATGTAAAGAACAGAACTTACTGAAAGCCATAACAGAAACTTTGTGCTTGTTTGCTGTGTAGGAGAAAAGAGGATAGGTGAAAAGGAGCTCAAGGAAGGAGACGTTGATGTGAGCAGCACATCCTCTCCATATACCACCAAGAACATCACGTTCGCTTCGAAAGACTTCCAGAGACTGGTGGACCTCACTGCCTATAATGTTCTCAACAACAAAGAGACCATCATAAAGGCCATACAGAGAGCTGTGAAGCGAAAAGAGTCTGGTAACAAAGCCAGCAATCAATAAACGCTCGTGTAATGTGTTCTGAGTCCCAGCTCTTCCAAGGCACCCGCTGCTGGGCTCAGGGGAACCGTGGAAGCCATGCTCGGGAAGTTTATCTAAGAAGTATTTAGTTTTTTGGGGAAATTAAGACCACTGGGTGTTACAAGAATCAAATATGAAGTAGCAGGCCCAGACGTATAACTGCACAATATAATAATGTACATGAGATATACAGACTTAAATGTAGCACAGAAACACAATATACTGCATCTTTAAATGGTATAGGCCCAAAAAACTACCATTTAAATACAGTCGATTCCGGTTAATGGGACCACATCGGGACACGATCCTTTTGGTCCTAATAAACGGCTGGTCCGATTAAACGAACATGCCCTATGTTACAAGAGGGGACGTGCTATGTAACATATTAAATGTTTATTAAACCTTTATTGTACGATTTACACGTATAGAGAACGTACAAACA
>JAUZSU010170220.1:0-24894 GCA_034780255.1 Parotocinclus maculicauda | reverse complement strand
ATATTTGATCACTTATTTTTTGACATTTTAGGGGAAGCTGAGCTTCCCTTGCAGTCTTAGAGCAATCGCCACTGAACATAAAACATTTTTAGTCATTGAAACTTAAACAACAGACAAGCTCTTAAAGGTAGACTAATACATTGAAGACATTGAGCAAATAAACTGCAAATGTGTTTTCAAATGGCATGACACCATTGGAGACTCCTACTATTGTTTCTTGTAACCCTACCAGTATAATATGGAAAAATATTGATTGCCTCTTGATTAATTAATATAATAAAAGTGGTGGGTGCAGGTAGAGGGAAGAAGCCATTAACTGTTGCTTTCCAGTCAATTTTGTCATAACTATGGTTACTGAAATTTGGCTGGCTTCAGGATTTCACACAATGCATATAAATACACAAAATAAGATATAAGTTGTTTCATTGCCATTTAAGCATAATTTGTTACATTTTGTAACATCTATGGTGTTCCGGTCAGTTCTGACTAGATATTGAAAATAAATGTAATAAAAGGATGTGCAGTTCTTGTGGTAGATCTGATCTGACGTTTTGGGTCTCTCTGATTAGATCTGATAGCAACACATAAGGAAAGAACAATAAATAAAACAAGAAATTTGATCTCCATAGTTTGCCCCAGACAACTGTGAGAGAGAATGGAAAGAAAATGTAGACATTAAGTGTTCAGTCTCTTAGGGTTTTCTCCTGAACAGAAAGATTTTATTGGGTTCCCAACTGAGATGTTTCCTCCAGCTAAGCACTATAATATAAATGAACATTCACTAAACAGTGAAAAATGGTGGGTTCAGGTAAAGGTAAGAAGCCATTTGGAACATCAAATACTTATTTTTTTTTTTCATCTACTCCTGATCTCCATTTGTTACAGTCAGTTGTTATGGGTTGATAAATGGATTTTTAAAATCCCACACTACAGCAATAATTCTGATAACATAAGCACATCTATGAATTTCATTTGCAACATATTTTCTGAAAAATATACTCACATAGCATCTTAGAGCTTAATTTTGCTCTCAAATCGAGTTCTTCAACAGAATTCATAAGCTATTGAAAACAATCATTAGAGATTCTGCTCTGTTGGCATGATTGCACCACACAATTCAGGTGCAATTTTTTATGTGTACTTTCATACTGAGAGTCTCCAGTTCTACCACATCCCAAAATCCCAAACGTGTTCTACTGAATTAAGATATGGTGACAGGGAAGGCACTGTAGAACGCTTAACCAATTGTTGTGTTAATTAAAGAAGTTTGAGATGACTTTTGCTTTTATGACATTACATTTATAGATTTTAGCCAAAGCCTTTATCCAGAACAACATACAGAAGTGCTTTGTATTCTTCTTAGTAGACATTACCTCACGTTATTACAAATAAGCAATTACCCAAGAACACAGGGATCGGATGTGGCTTGATGCTTCTCTTCCTTGAGTGGGGGATCCTGTTGAGTCAGGCTCGTATCTTGGAGGATACAGTGCGTGATACCTTTAGGTAAGAAGGCACTTTTCCATTTTTGGCTTGTAGACAAGCATCAGGTTTTTTTATCTGATGCAGCCAGCTACAGGGAGCCAGTGAAGTGAACACAACAGTGGGGTAACAAATTTGAGTAAACGGAAAACAAGGCGAGTCACTGCATTTAAATCAGTTGCAGAAGTCTGATTGTACACACTGGAAGACCTGTTAGAAGAGCATTGCAGTAATCTAGTTTTGGCTGGCTTCCCTGAAAATGATGGATTGAATTCTTCTGATGATGTAGGGGAGGTATCAGCATGACTGGATCAGTTTGGCAATACCAATATGGTACATTACATCATGCTGAAAGTAGCCATTAGTAGATGGGTCAGTTGTGGCCATGAATACTCAGAAGTCAACAATACTCAGACAGTCTGCGGCAAAAAATTATAAATTGGTATTAACAGAGCCAAACTGTGTCAGGAAAACCTTCCGGACACTGTTACACCACCTTCACTAGGCTGGACTGCTGACCCCAGGCACTTTGGATCTATGGATTCATTCTGTTGGCACCAAATTGTGACTCTACCATCTGTGTGCCTTGACAGAAATTATGATTTAGCAGATTAGGTAACATATTTTTGCCCAATGCAGTCTCAGCTTTCTGTTCTTTGCTGACAGATGTGGAACCTAAATGGTCCTCTGGTGTTGTAGCGTATCCATCCCAAAGTTTTACATGTTGGGAATGTCTAAATGCTTTCCAGCTCAAGACAGCTGTACAGAGTAATTATCTGAGTTATCATAGATTTCTGTCAGCTCAAACTAGTCTCTGTTCAACCTTCTCATTAAGAAGGTGATATTATCCATCATGCTCACTGGATTTATTTCACTGGACTGTTTTTCTTATTGCACCATTCATTATGTACATAAAAAATTTGAACGAGATCGGTAGTTACAATACTCAAACCAGCCTGACTCATGCCACAGAAAAAAAAAATTACAAACACCAGCATTGCTTCATTTGAGATGCCAAGTTAACCCTTTTACAGTCAGAGGGAGCTTGATCAGAAACTGCTTATTTGAAAGGGGAACCAGGGTGAATAGGTTAATATATACCAAAGCTCATAAAAACTGGAATGAAGATGAAAAGAGTATTATGGAGTGACAAATCCAAGTTTGAAATTTCTGGATCCATGAGTCTTAGGCCACCATTAGTTTGTTGTTTTAGCAATGCTATTATGACTATATATATATATATATATATATATCCATATGCTATGGTTAACAACGTGAATCACTGGTGTTGCACATATAGTAACTTAGCTAGAAATGATTATAGGAAATTTGTCCTTGGCACCCCCTCAGAGATATTTTCTTTAGGTGGCTGCTATGCTCCTGCCTGAACCTACATCAAACATTAACATCAAATTTGAATTCATGAGTAATACATATTTATTATTTATTATTATTATTATTATTATTAT
This sequence comes from Parotocinclus maculicauda, assembly GCA_034780255.1. NCBI lineage: Eukaryota > Metazoa > Chordata > Actinopteri > Siluriformes > Loricariidae > Parotocinclus > Parotocinclus maculicauda. The sequence continues at coordinate 21,943 of JAUZSU010170220.1, read as the reverse complement.
TATTTATTTATTATATTCTCCCAAATATCACCTTTAAAAACCTAAATGAGACGTTCATCTGTACTTTCTAACTTAAATTTGAATTCTTTATAGAACACTAACGCAATGATCATGCCATAATCATTTTATGGCTACTCGTTGCAGAGTATACAATCTATACGGAGATCCAATCCAAATGGTACATATGCATTTGTATTTGAGAAAATATTTTTCATTCTCGATGTACAAACAATATAGCGGTCATCATGTGTTAATCTTCATGCTAATCAGAATGTGTCTAACCTAAATCATGTTTGAGCAGAAAGTGCTAAACAACCTCGTGGTTTCATTTTACCCAATAGCAGCCAGTTAGTTTCACTTACATTTAGGTGAAAATTCAACCAAATGTCATCACTTAATGTATTCCCAATAAAATACACAATGTTATTTATTATAAAAGATCTAGACATCTTTAAGTACTAGTGGCAAAATCTAAAATCAACCTACCATTCCCAACAGAGCTCTGCCGCTGGAAACTGCCCTGTCACCATCTAACCACTGTAACTGTTTCTATGAAGGCTTGTTAAAGATAAGAGAAGGACCTTTGGCTTGCATGTGTTATTTCTTTGTTATTCTTAATCATAAACACCATGTAAATGAATAGATAATAGTATCATTCAACTCACTAGGGCAGTCCTCACATTATTTAAGGGTGGTTATGATTTCCCTGTGTTAACAGGGGCGTTCAGGGCGGTAACTGGTATTACCAGGTCACTCTACACTGCTGACTGGATAAATGCATTTAGGAACCTGGGTGGATCTGTTACAGGCTAAAAGTGGAAAGCAGCGTAGAGTTACACAGTGTACCATGCACAGAGGCATGAAGAATGACAATAGAACACGACTCAAATCGTCAATTCATTTGGGTAATGGGATTGTGAACTTCTGGTAGTGGTAATCCATAAATTGCCTACTTCACCTGATTCAGTCTTTCACTTCAACACTCTTGTAATGTATTTTCAGTATATTTTCTAGAATGATTGTGAATTATTGGGAATTCCCCAAAAATAAAAAATGCAGGTGGCATTAGGGATGTAAATGGTAGTTTTAGGTTGTTACTAATCAACAATAATCACTCTGCCAATGGATAGCCTCACAAGTTCAATTCTCAAGTTTCTTATGGATGAAATTCATGAATTCTGTCTGCTCTGCCCCTAACACTGCATTTCTATTTCTTATTAATTTAACATTATGGATTATTAATTCACTTCTTAGGAATGAATAACAATTAAGATTAGCTATCCATAAAAACATGACACTGTATCGCCAGCATAGAAAATAGTTTCCAACTGTTGTGTTGTTTAACATATCCATCTAGCCCCTCGATCCTGCTGAAGTGTGATCCCAATGAAACAGCAACACGGTAATGTGGTAAACATCTTTCCGTCCATCCATCCATTATCTTCTGCTTAATTCACATGGGGTCGCGGGTCATCCGGTGCCCACCCAGCAACTCTGGTCGCAAGGACAGGCACAACCCTAAAACAAGGTGCCAATGCATCGTAGGGCACAAACACACAGTCACGCACTAAGGGACTTTAGTCACTTTAGAGACACAAATTAACTTAACGTGCATGTCTTTGGACTGTGGAAGGAAACCAGAGTACCAGGAGTAAACCCATGCAGACACAGGGAGAATATGCAGACTTCCCACTGAAAGGACCCAGGCCGTTTTGGGATTAAACCCGGGACCTTCTTGCTGTGAGGCAGCAATGCTACCCACCGAGCCACCGTGCTGCCCAATGTGGTAAACAGTAAAGCTGTAATATGACTGAAGACGGATTGCTAACATTAGTTTGCTAACATTACTTGTCCGTATGTGCTGGGTGCATTTTGAGAATTTGCCTAATGAAATTTAGCATTGCCTGTCCTGCATCATTTATTCTAAAGCTGCAGACCTTGGATGTGCCTTTTGGCTTGTTCTTACTCTGTGTGAAGGTGGTATACAAAAAGTAAAGACAAATGCCATGGCTTCACCAGGGCAACTCGCTGCCACCATTGGTCAATGCTTTTTTGTTGTCTGAGGCTGCACACATGCACTACGTTATGTATGGTAAGGGAGGGAACTAAATACAGCTGAACTTATTCTACACTGAATATCACTTTAAACCAATTACTCACACTCCATGACTGCTTCTCTTTAGCCCACTTGCTTTCTTCTGTTTATATGTTAGTGCTTGTTTTTGTGATCTGTAATCTGTAATGCCATTATTTTTAACATGTATTGAGAATTTTCCAGTATTTTTCATACTTGCACTTTTATTTTAGACACAGCTGACCAGGATAATACACGTCTTTTGCCTTACTATGTGTTGAAGGAGTTTGATAATCATTTCCATTGTTTCTAATGCCGACTATTTTGCCTTTTTATACTTGTGCTGGTATTTGTATGATTAATGCAATGTATAAAGCAATTCCCTATCTTTACATCCACATTCAGTGACTCTATCATGTTTTTCTCTACTTAATCTAAAAAAGTCATTAATTAAAATTATTCAGTTTGTATTACGTATGCATCACAAAGCCAGAATGCTAAACTATTAAACAAACATAGTTTGTGAACATATTTGTGAATATTTAAAGAATATGAATCTAAACATACAAGACTGAAACTGACAGTTACTGACTGATGCAATATTTACCTGCCAGATCTTTGTGGAGGCGTAACCAAGGAAAGAAACAAGTGACACATTTTTAGTCCAGGTTTCAGTTGATTTTGCTCTATTTGTCTCATGAAGCTAGAACACACTGTCTCTCTCTCTCTCTCTCTCTCTCTCTCTCTCTCTCTCTCTCTCTCTCTCTCTCTCTCTCTCTCTCTCTCTCTCTCTGCCTCTCTCTCTCTCTCTCTATTATGCACTTTGCCATATTTTCATAAGACCCAGTAAAACATCTTCACTGAACCAGATCTCATCTCTTGTTGTGTTGTTGAATATTGCACACCTGGCAGTGCCTCAGGCTAGCTAACATGAGCATACTGGACAGCTGTCACCCCTGCAGATGATTCCATCACTAAGAACCGACAGACATCATTAACTCTGCTAACAACCCCACTATATGCAAGTGTTTCAAATTAAGACGTCTTAGTTCTCCATTTGTAAATACTATGACTTAAATGTGTTTACTCATGCTCTCGCCACTGGGGAATGAACGTGCCATCTGTCATCCTGTTTGGCTTGTATGATATAGATATCAGGTGTTTCTAATGAAGCCATCAAGTGTCTTTAACTGGCCTCGCTAGTTTGTATGTGTGTATGTATATGTTTAGTGATACAGCGGAATAAAAATGTGTCGTCTGAGACCCATAAAACGAGACTGAGATTGAAACTGAAAGCCATTGCATTTGTATGGATGTTTTTTGATGTCATGTAATTGAAAACATAATTGCTAACTTATGTAAACTGTGATTATACCGTACCAACACTATAGACCAGTACCTGGTTGGAGTGCGTTTTGTTTTCAGAACTGCCTTAATTGTCTGTGGCGTGGATTTAAAGTTCTTCAGAGACTGGAAACATTTGCTCAGAGATGTTGATCCATTTTAACATGATAGCATCATGCAGTTAATGCAGATTTGTCAGCTGCACATCCATGATGCTAAGCTCACGATTTGTGATCTACTGGATTAATTTATGGTGCCTGCAAAGGACTTTGATTACAGTGAACTCACTGTCATGTACAAGAAAACAGTTTGAGATGAATTGAGCTTTTTGACATGGTGTTAACCTTCTGCCATCAGAAGAAGGTATGCGATTATAAAGGGATGGAAATGGTCAGCAACATTACTCAGGTAGGCTGTAATGTTTAACCAATGGTCAGTTGGTATTGAGGATGAATCAAATATCCCCACACCATTGTACTACCAGCAGCTTGGATCTATGGTTTTAGGTTGTTTACGCTAAGTTCTGACCTTAACTTTTGAAAATTAAGACTTCTCAGACCAGACAATGTTTTTCCATCTTCTGTTGTCCAGTTTTGGTAAGTCCGAATGAAATGTACCCTAAGTTGCCTGTTCTGTGCTGACAGGATTGGCACACGGTGTGGTCTTCTGCTGCTGTAGCCCACTTGCTTCAAGGTTTGATATGTTGTACATCCAGAGATGTTCCTCTGCATGCCTTGGTTGTAATGAGTGGTTATTTGAGTTACTCCTGTCATTCTATCAGCTCAAACCAGTCTGTTTGTTCTCCTCTGACCTTCATTCTCCTGGTATCGACAAGGCATTTTCTTCTAGTTTTTCCATCACTGGATATTTTCTTTAAATATTTTTGGACCATTCATTGCAAACACTAGAGATGGCTGTGCATGAAGTTCTGAGAAGATGAACCGTTTCTGAAATACTGAAAGTAAAATTGGAACAGATTGGGGCACTATGCCCTCTAGGACAAAATTTAGACTTCAAATTATATTAAAGGATGTAGTAAATTGCTGTTGCAATGATGAGAAAAAGGCGTCCTGAACCCTAATCAAACCATACCACAGCAAACAGGCTACAGTGGCAAGCATTTAGTGTGACACCCACTTAAACCTGAGTAATAGCAGTATGTTTTAGCTTTTCGAGATTCCAAGTTCATCCTTCTACTGTCCTGAGACAAATAATCAGTAGAAGCCACTTTTTCAGATCCACTTTTTTCTGGAATGAGGATCAATGTAGAAGTGTTATTTATTATCAAATCCAAGTCGAATCGTCAATGATATGGTACATATTGTCATTAAACCATTGCAAAAACACCAATGGTGGCCTAAGACTTTTGCACTGGATCTGTACTGTACTGTACATTGTTATTATTATTTTAGATGTCATAAGAGAACCTGAGGCTGTTGGGACTTTTGGGTAACTATTTTTGGCCAGTCTGGAGCTGTTCTATCAGTAGGTGAACGTACAGCATATTTGATGCATTGTATTTACTGATGCAGTTGTATTGGATTTGGTGTAGCATCAGATACCCTGCTTTTGATAGGAAGTTCTGCCCCAGCGTAGCTCCCATATCTCTGTATCAGCACTGGCTTCACTTTCTGCACTGCTGCTCCTGGTTCTCTTTTCATCTTTTTTTTTTTGCGAACAAAGTCAGTCACCCCTGTTGGCTCGTTGTGTTTGTTTGCCAGGACCTCTGTGCGTATAAGAGTAATCGACAGATAAGGAAGGAAGAGATGAGCCATTGTATAAATAGAGATAGGATCACACAGTCTCCTCACATTCACGTTCATTATTTTGAAAAACTGTGCCTATCAATAAGAGCTTGTTTGTTCTTGCCTTCTCGTCTATGTACTTGGCTTTCCAGTTCCAAGCAGCAGTTTCCAAAGAAGTTCCTTTCAATAGTAAGGAGCGCAAATATGTATTTATATTTATATATATATATATATATATATATACTTCTATTTTTCTATATTTTCTTAAAGCACTTTGCTTTAAGTAGCTTACGATAAAACGTGAAAATGAAAATGCGGTCATTACGAAAATTACTTTATTTTCTACAATTGTATTAACAGGTAAACAGGTAAATTGTAGTACAGGTAAACAAATAAGTCAAAGTCCGATTTTTATATATATATATATATAGTATTATTATAATAAAACAGAGCTTATTAAACTGTGTCATATGAGACAACAGTGTAGATATTAATGAAATTTGCATTTTAAACTAAAAAACAACATGCATTCACCTTTTTTTTTCCACCTCTGCACAAAAATGACTTTAAAACTTAACCATCACCCTGAGAAAAAACCTAACATCTGAGCTGCAGAAATGACAGCTTTAATCCCCTTTAATGCTGCAGATCTTCTCAAATAAGGCTTATAATTTTGAGACTGCCACTCTTAGGTAATTTTCAATGTCCAGCTTGTATTTGTATTTTGTCCTGATTGAGGCCTCTGCAGAAAAAAAGCTCACATAGGCAAAAAAAGGATTCATTTGTTTTCTTTACTGCGTTTCATAGGGGGCGCACTTCCCACTTTCCCAGTGGAAAAATGCATGAGTGTTCTTCTATAGGATTGCCTCGATTGATGTTTTTATGATGATGCTGGAACAACGTTTAATACGTCAGTCCAAAAAATCTGTAATCCCAGGAAAATGTACTGTGAATTTTGACAGTAGAACCACAAAGTGACCAAATGACCATCAAAATCCGTATTAGGGCTGTGAAATAGATTATGGCCAGTTCATAGTCAAAAAAGTTTACAATTATAGTATGAAATTTGACAGTGGAACCTTCACGTTTTTTTTCTTAAGAAAGCTTTCCTGAATCTGATCCCTGGTGACTCTGCCGACCTTAACTTATGAGTTACATAATTTTTTTACTCAGTGGCAACTCATGTTTATGGATTTCGGTACATCATCCTGGAAGAAACCAGAAATGCCCCATCAGTCAGAATAAATTAGCATTGAGTTGCAAACCACAACATCAAGCAATGGCCTATTAAGTGTACATTAGCCAACAGATGCCTGTAATTTGCACTCGGTTAGGCCAGACTTTTTTTATTGCTTGTTCCTCGGATGTCCCTTCTTAAGAATCTACTGAGGAGGAAGGAAAAAAAATAAAATTTATCTTTTTTCAGCACTTTTCAATTTCTCGAGGACTATGTGGAATCAATACAAGATAGAAGGAAGAAATAAAAATACATTTTTATTTAAAAATACAATTTATTTAACCTACAATTAAATTAAAGTGAATCTGGAAAAAAAATAGAAAAATTAATTGAACAGAAGAAAACCGTTGGCTCTCCACCGGAGGGTGAAAAAAGCTAAAAAAAAAATTAATTTATATATTTTTTTTTATTTTAACAATTTGTGCTGCAGCAGATCCGAGAAATACCAAAAAAATATATATATATTTTTTGTATTCTTTAAATATGATCGTCGGCGGATCTGCGTAACAAGCAATAAAAAAAGTCTGGCCTGAGGGCAAATGATTTTGAAATATGACACAATTACCTATAAAATGCCATTTATATTCCCAAGAGATCACAATATTTACATTTATGCGCTCGCTGTAAATAAAACGGTGACCTTTTGTAAAGCAATTGACAGCATTTTACTCAAGTGCAAAAGTAAATCGCTCAATTAATCGACAAAAAAATGACAGTGTTCAGTATATTTCAATGGCCTTGTTGTTGTTTTTACATTATATGCTCCTCTTTTGTGCGTCTGTGCATTATGTTGGATTTTATTTTCCCTTAACTCTGTATTGACTTCTACATAGGAGCAGCTAATTGAGTGGGATTGATAAATGATGGGCACTAAACGAGCTTTAAGGCACTGTGAAGGTCAAGTGAGTTTTATGGATATGCTTGCTATTAATGAGGGTTTCTAAATCAAAGACAGTTGGCCTTTTATTCTGCGTGTACCTTTAGGCCATGTCATAAGTACTTATGACCACCAAGCATTGACAACAAGTTCAGAAATGGGCATGACTCATTACATGGACTGACCATAAGGAAGATAATCGCTCTACAAGCGAAAAAGAAGCCAAATAAAGGATGTGTGCAAAAACGCTCTCGAACTAAAACCCTGAAATTTGTCTGAAATGTGAGCGGTTTGGAAAGTACGGCGTTGCTTCTTTTGGCTTTGCTTCCCCTCACAATCATGTAGGGATCAATAATAATAGATCGTTTCAGCTCTGTTACCACAGTAGCGGCTTAGAGCAAATCAGAGACATTTGTTTTGGGCCCCGAGGTCCTGTGGTTGCCATCAATTTCCTTGTACCTTAACCGTTCTTAAAGCACTAGTATGGATCTCTCAATCACCTTAATGAAAGCAGCACAGTTACACCAGGGCAGGAATGAGCGCGTATCAATCTGAATGATGAATGATGTTTCAGCTTGATTTCTGCTTACAGATCCAGCCAGAGCAATATGGATTCATAAATGGTTATAATAGAAACAGTTTCCAGACTGGCTAAACAACTGATAGCAATTTCAATACAAAGCCAGGCCCTTCACAAGTGGAAGGTGGGCAGGAGCACCACCAAAAAATATTCATCCTACCCAAAACATGGCTCCATGTCTTTATTTGAAACCAATAGCTACTGTATATGACTAAACAATATAAAAGTAAAATCTAACGGGTAATGAGAACAACCTGTGTTTACAAACGGTCAGGACCGTCACAGATAAGGTACTAATTGGGTGGTGGATCATTCATTATGCTGGTATGAGTGGATCACAGCACTGCTGCTGGCAAAACCAAAACTATCCAGCCACCAGAAACCTGTTGGCAGCACTGGTGAAGGATGACGAACCCAATTTGTGGAACAACAGATAGCAATCTCTGACAGGGTGCATCTTCAGGGGGGTAAATGTGTCTAATAGAGTGCACGGTAAGGGAAGAACACGCTTAAAAACTCCAGCAGCACTGCTGTGTCTGTATCTGTGTCTGTCCTGATCATTATAGAACAGAGTAAACTAACTAAACTAACAAAGTACACAGATAAACAGGAACTACAATCAGTAATTATAGAACTATCTATATCTATGTAGTAAGTGGAAGTGATAAAATTCTCAATGTATTTTGTCATGTTAAATAAAGTTCTATGGTTTAATAACCGTGGGAGTTTTTACAAACCTGTATGAAGTAACTTCTGTAGGTAACAGATATTTGTTTAAGCAGATCCACAGGCTCCACACTCAATCTTGTATAATGGTTGAATTTAAGTAGTTTATTTTATTGTGTTTAAACAAATTACTACTACCAAGCTGCATGAAGCATCCAATAACAGTGGAAAAAACACACGTGCAAACTCACCGCGTCCAGTCCAGATCACTGCCATTGTGTGGGAAGTTTAACAACCCAGCTCTCCCAGTCGTTCATGAGTCACTGGGGCTGTTATAATTTCCAGCATGTTGAAAATAACTAACAATCAATAACGTAGCATGAGCTCCTATAAGAGCCATGTTATTAATTTAGGAACCAGCCAATCATCTCATAGAAAGGTGTGAAATAAACTTCGCGGTTTATTTCTTAAATGATCGAATTATTAATATTCTTTTTATTAACAGCGTTTCCGAGTCAGGCAAAGTGTTTCACTGCCTTTAATCCCGTAGCACGTTCTATTCTGAGGTTGCCAGATCAAGCGAGGGTTGAAAAAAAACGCAAAAAAATAAACGCTTTTTTTAATAGGTCACCTAAAACCAAGAAATACACAGATCTGGCAACCGTGGACATGAGAAGCTCTGTTTATCGATTTGAATCAGATTACTGTGTTTATGTAACAGCAGTCCTTAATTAAATATCACTTTATTACGCTCATTCAACCTGTTAAAAACACATGCAAATCCCATTATAGGAATATAATCCCCACATGGTTTAGTTCCCACATTATGGAACATTAAAAAAAGATGTCAGCATTGTATTGGACTACATAATTAACCCTATTGTCTTATCTGCATACTGGATGATGCTTTGCCTCTGTAGCATGTTCCTCACTTGTACTGTCCAAAGCACTAGCAAATGTCTCACAGCATGTTTCCTCTAGCATTTTAGACGTTGAAACATTAAGAACATAAGGCGGTTTGTAGGTTTTGCGCTATCCCTTTCCTTACACGAAACCCTTCTCAGTCTTTCACGCTCCTGGTCAATCCCGTGCCCCAGACCTGGGGAACACGACTGTGGTTCCCAATACTGAGGAGACCTGGTTCATATTGCACCTCTGACAAGCTGAGGGCTGTCGGCCACACAGACGGTAACATGTACCTTCTCACCAGTGGGCTCCCACGATGCAACTGTAACGCTCCGTGCTAAATATTCTGCCAACATTGTACCTGTGTGCTTTGTGTCAGAAGAACAGCTACCTAAGACCTAGAAAAAACATAACGTAAACAACTCTGTAAGCAGAAAGACTCGTGAGAAAAGTCTCTGTAGCATGACATGCAGTGAAGCTAGCAGTAGAGAGACAGTATGGGCTCCATCGCAAATATACAGGGTGAGGAGATAAACACCTTTGATGTCAGATGAAATTTCACACAACAGCGCTCACACAATCAGATCTTGGCCCTGATGTCTGGTGTGTGTCAACCAAATACATTCCCCACCCACTCTCAATGATAACGCGAGGAACAGAGCACGCATTTGTGTGTGTATGTGTGTGTGTGTGTGTGTGCATTTGCCCACATGCATGCTTATATTCCTGTACGACTTTCTTCTTATTTTTATCTTATTTATAATACTGAAGCACCGATAGCCTGGTAAAAGCAGATAAGACTAACACACCAGGTGAGTTCCAGCACTCCGAGGTAAAGCTTAGGCAGGTGGTGGAATATGTAAATAATGAACTTAAGGTCAGCATTAGGCCTGATTTGTCTCTCAGAGTGCACACGTGTTTTCCCATTCAAAATATCACGGCTGTAACAAAATTCACCGGAATGACAGAGCATCAAGCATTATTGAGTTAGGGCTCTTTATTTAACTATGTGGAATAGAGTTAGTGACTGTATCAGTCTTGATTTGTTGAGAGGATTTGATGAAAGTCCCAGCAAAATTAAATTTTGCTGCCAAGTATATGAGAAGGTTTCCCATTAGTGTACACAGAGGGCCTTTATTTTCTGATTTATGCCGGGGCAGCTTTTTAGACATTTTAGAAACACATAAAACTATCCATATGTGTTATTATGGATGAGTGATAGATTTATCCAGGGCCCTGAAACTATTTGGTTGGAAACGGCAATAATAAATACTTTGAAAGAGCCCACTGTATGAAAAATAGAAGCTCTGTGTTTGGTAAGGTCGACTTTAACTTCAAAAATATATATTAAACTACAGTAATTAACACACATGTGATTGTTTTTATACATTATATATAAAATAGGGTTTTACACTGTTATTTAAGATGGTAAAGAATGATGAAAAAAACACATACAGTGTGGGTCACATGTCTGAGACCACTAGTGCCTCTATTTTGCTCAAATTGAATACGATTTTTTTATTACAAATTATATAATCAGCATAATCATTTCAGTAAAATGTTTACCATTTGAAAGAAAAATACACATCAGAATGTATTAGTATGTGCTATGTGCCCCTGACCGGAACCCTTTCAAAGCAGTTTTGAAGATGAATTTGGAGATGAAGAAGGAAAATCACATCTTTTGAATATTCTGAAATCATACTGGGATAACTGGGTCGACAAACTTGCGAAGTCCGTGCCAGCTTGGATGCACAGTGTCATTACAGCAAATTCTGAAATGTGTTTCTTTTCTGTATATTTTTTCAAAGATTTCACTTTTTAACCCAAATTGCTAAGCTCATTCTATGATTTCTAATTAAAAAATACCAAAAATTGACTTTTGACTCTGATTGTATACTGTATCTAATGTTAGGTGGAGGTAGTATTTGATAAGCAGTATTTGATATGCACGCTCCACTTGTCCTCGGTCAATTGATTACTTGGAGGGATGATTTGCTTAAGTAACCCATTACTGATTAATCATCACTTCACTATATATTACTTTAATCATTACATTTTTCACCTCCTGGAAAATGTAATCTCATTACCTATTATTTTACTTTTATGCTACAGTCTAAAACCCATACAAATATACCGGTATCGCATCCACAAACAAATCAGAGAAGTACAAAAATGACAGACAACATTTCTTCCCACAGTTTATTTCAGAACAAATGTAGCAATAGTAGTAACTACTGTAGACTATAAAGTAATTTCACTATACTCAATGTTATGTTTGATCTAGGGAAACCTTGCGTTAGGGTTCGAGTCCCTGTAATTTGCAAAGGAGAGTTTGGTTTTGTGGGTTTTAGTAGAAAAACTATGGTCACGTTAACCGATGTTGACCTAACACGCCATGACTCAAAACCATCATTATTCAAAACCGTCAGAAGGAAAATCAGTGTTTTGTCTGGGATAATAGAATAGATAACGTGGTGATCATTACTGATTCTGCGTACGGGGCTATAACACTGCAGTATAACTAACACATAGTATAGATAGATATAGGGTGTCTCTAAGGTTTGGGTAGAAGGTTTTGGACCTTCTTATCCATAGTCCACCACCTTAACCACTAGGCTACCACAGTCCAATACATCATATACATCAATATAACATAGTCAGTGTGGTACCTGATTTAAACAGGGTAACCCAGACGTTAGGGTTAAAAGACCCCAAAAAAGTTTGAGGGTATATGCCCCAGCATTGCCAAGCTGACACCTCAGGTCAGTTGAACTCTGGAACCTAGCCCTTAACCCATAATTACCTGAATTGTATGTAATTTGAGTCTGCGAATGTCTGTCTGCGTAAATTTAAATCATTATTTAGGTCTTGTCAGATCTCTGTAGTATAATTGCATTCTGAGTTGTTGTGGAGCAGTAATATTTACCAGAATTTTTTAAAGGTTTAGTGTGTGGTTACAGATTTGTATCCTGTGTAATGCCAGATTTAATAAAGAGCTGGAAAAGCTGTTCGTGTTTGTTCATTTTTGTCACAAGACGTAAGCCTTGCTGAATTACTGTCAGGCTTGGAGAGAAACAAACCATCTCTGTTACGCAAAAATGTAATGAATGCCTTTAAAGAGTCCCTTTAGTCATAAGAGTACAGTACTAGAGTTTCTTCCTTATCCTCTGAGTTAACATGGCCTGTTGTCCAATAGCTGCACGTTTGAAAAGCGTGGAATGAGAGTCACTCCAGCATCATTAATGTGAAGTGCCTCTGTGTGGATATAATGGCCATCAAGTCTGCTTATCCATCCACAAGCTTTATTGACCTCACAATGGGAGACCTGCTTGACAACCATCCACAACAGGAAACGGCGATCAGTCATGAACATGGTGACACATCTGTTGACGAGCAACTTCAAGGAGACCCATGAAACGTCCAATAGAAATTCACCATTGTTCCTTCCGCACCCCCCCTCGGGTCCTTTCTCTCTCTGACCATTCGACTTTCCTCCCTCCTGCTGATTTTTTATTCTCTCAGTCTTTTTCTCTCACCCGGGTCTCCTCCTCTCTGCTTGTTTCTCAAGCTTTTCAAGTCAACTGTACCGCCTTCGGTCACCTGAATGGATCTGGAAACAAACCTGGTTGTAAATCATGCTTTTGTTGCTGTTTTTTGGGGGTTTTTGTACATAGAAAAACGGGTAGAAGACCACGAAGGAGAGCTGAAGATGTTTAGAAATAGTGGAATCCAGACATTCCGTACATTTAGAGGATCGCAGTGGCTGATAAAGCAGTTCATATCTGGGGTCATGACCCCGTCATGAGGTCATCCTTTGGTAACATTCCTACTGACAATAGACAACCAATGGCCAAAAAGACAATCTTATGTATGGCGTACCAGAGTGAATGATGAGCTTCTAATGAGATTGTGAGAGATAAAGAAAAAATGGGAGAAGATCTACCCATTCAGAACATCAATAATGGAGCAAGTCTTTATGGCATCGCACACTATGTTTTACATTTACGTCTGAACATCTGTGTTAAATTCTTATAGTCATGGGAGTAGATTTGTTCCTGTACACAATGTCAAAAATTGCTGACGTTCCCACCAGTAACTTTAGCGATACACAAACTATTCTTTTCAGCTCCACAAGGGGATACACGGTAGGTCGTTTGGTCGGGTTTATTGCCTACAGCTCTGGTTTAACTAGGACGAACCACCCTTTTTTCACACTGGCCATAGTCACTTTACCTCCTGTCACTCATCGAACATTGTTTGGACTTAAGATGGAAAGACTTTTGCTCTGAAAAGGCACTAATGTAATTGACTTGGAGGAAACTCAGCCCTAGCTCTCACACCGTAACTACAAAACACTTGGAGCGGAGAGAATCAGGACAACGTGCGGTGAATCCGCAGCCAAATTTTGGTTACCCTGAAAGCAAATCGTAAATCAATATGACTCAAAAATAATGAAATTTAGCTATCGTACATTTTTAAGCCCATGAATATGTGGCCTAAAAAAGTCGAACGTACAGTCGAACTGTTCTGAGAACCGTAAAAACACAAGAGTTTAAAGTAATATTTTATTTTATTCCTTTATTTTATTATTTTTATTCCTCTTTATTTACACCGTTAGCCCTGTGTGATGTACAGGGGCTCAGCTGAGCTTGCATAATACCTTTTAAATGTTGTCTGTACTATAGATAAGAGTGTTATGAATTAATTGTTATGGTAGACAAAGTTAAAAATTCACTCACTATTAGAACTTTGGTTTGTAGTTATTTATTAGTAATGTTTTATATTGTATAATTAGGACAGACTCAGGTAGGGTGTTATCAGATTGTTTAGCAGTTAAAAGTTAATGGGCTCAATAAAGATAAAGAACAAAAGGTGTTTTGAGTAAATATGATCTTGCACACTTTGTGGTTGTACATATTTTGTGGGCACACTCTCACACGCCCTACAGCCCACCCAAACCCAACTCTTCAAGCTTACTCTAAATGGTTTAGCACGCCAAAGTGATCACACTAGACTAAAGAACCGGGGTTTGAGGGTTAAACATGCTCGGCACTGTACAGCCTGTAAGAGAGAAGTCAGGGGATTACTGCAATGGTGCCCATATCCAGCCCTGTTATGGAATGGAGTGAAACAACCTGTTTTCCAGGGATCTGAGCAAGAATCCCAGTAAGCCTGACCAGGAAATTACAAAAAAAGGAAAATAAAGAAAGGAAATATATTATTAAATAGCACTTGGGTGTCAGGTGTAATACGCTGTGGCCAGTGATGCCTAATAACCCATTTTTGAGTAATGATGGTACCTTCAAGCTGGGTTATGCATGAATGTAGAGAGGTCAGATAAGGATTATCCCTCAGCACTGCAACAGCGACCCCTATCTGCCCTACAATGGACTGAATGACCTCTGAAGTAAATGTTAGGCTCCAGGTCTAAAAGCAACCCTGAACCACTTCTAATTCTCATCAAAGTCCGTAACATGAGCAAAATGACATACAGAGCCCTTCATGTAATAAGCAACTAAGTGAATTTAACTAAGATAACAGCTATAACTCTAAACTCAAAGCTCAAATTCGTCTATGCAACATATTATAAATATGACATGGTACGAATGGACAGGTTCTGGACGTCCCCAAAAAAATCTGTTTTTATTCATGACGCAGATCTCTTGATCATTTTTGGCAAGCGTTCTGTCAAAGTTAGCTGCATCTCGTGAGCAACACATGCTTTTGTTTAAGGTCATGTGCAAGAATTCACGTGCAGACTGAAACGCAGAACAAAATGTGCTAAACAAAAGTTTGTAAAATTGCACTAACATGACAAACCGGGGCATCTACACGCATATACACACGTCCAACAAAACCCTTAGCCTGACGGACACGGGCAACATCTGTGTCCAATCTTAAGAAAATCAGGGGCTTAGTAAACCATCGGTGCACATGCACTCCAATGCGATTTAACCCCTGACCTTTCTGCCTTAGACTGTTGTCCCAGCAATCTTCTTATCACTGCGCTGACCTTGTTGAACCTCAGAGGGACTTGTGTAATGTCTGACAGGGGTCAACCAAGAGTGAAGTGCACAAAACAATAGTAGAGGTCAAACGTTACTGTTATCAGAAATGAGTTTGCACTGCTTTATCATAATGTTACTTCGTAGCAGAAAGAGGCAAGTACCAAAGAAATAAATAAACAAACGCGTGTCCCAGTTTGTAACCTTTTGCAGGAGCAGAAATCCAATCCATCATTCCTATTTGCAGAATTTAGCTCGTGGCTTAAGAAGAATAGGCCTTCATTTCTCACTTAATTCAGATGGCTGAAGGATTTTCGTCTTCAAAGCCTCTCCGGCTGCGACTATTTCGGGCTGCCACTAATAGCACTTGTCAGGCATGATTTTTAAGCTGTTTAACCAATTCATTGTGTAATTAGGTTAACAAAATTAGCTCATTGGCAAATCAGTCAGAAGCAGCAATGCAATAAAGTTATTAACATTCCAGTTTTACAGACCAAACCGTACAGTCTGCTGTTTTGTTACTGGGTTTATTGATTCCGGTCCCACATTTGGGGATTCCTATCATAAAGGGCAAATGGATCCCATGGACAGCCCTGATTAAAAAGTTTGCAGGCGATAGGTTTATGGAATATATGGATATTGCTTCTAAAGTGTTCAGCGGCTGAAACGGGGAGTGTGTGATATGGCTTATTCTTCTAAATGGGTTCTTTTGTTCCAAATGTATAGAGCAGGGATATAACAAATTGCCGGTCTCCAGTGTTGGGCTTTAGATTTATTGGGCAATTTAAGGCCTTGCTTGGGGAGTGATCGCCTTTGCCTCCTTTGCTGCCGTGGATTTGTGTTGTAATTTTTGCGAATCGCGCGCCCTCTGTGTCCTCCACCTCTGCGACATCATTATCGCGCTGCTGTAGATCCACAAAGCGGTAAGATCTCATTTATCAAGCAGAGGTGAGCTGGGAAACTGATCTGTAACGACATTTGAAGAGTCTGCCTGCCACTCTGCTGCCATAACGATCACGACTATGACAAAGGGTCTGTGGGTGGGGTTATATGACATAGCCCCGCCCATATCTGTCACGCCTATAATCATTAGCTATGCTCCGGGCGCTGATTGGTCAGTGACTTGTGGACTTCATGCTCCTTCTTTGCGCTTCGGTGACTTGAGTTACCCAGACAGAAGGAGCGAGTGTTGGGTACTGAGGAGCAGCGCTGTGCTGGTTTGTTTTGGTCAGTGCTCTTGTGGATTTGCTTTTTTCTTTAACAATACACGCCGTATCTTTTACCCGGACATCCAAGAAAACGCAGAGCTTTGGTCTGGCTTTTGGAGGGGTGACACGGCGCGCGCGGCGCGGGGAGCAGACGCGGTCCGGATCGGAACTATGAGCGGATTTGGAGTAAACCTTTGTCAGTCCTGAAAGCTCCGTGACGGACATTGCGTTGTGGATTATTTTTGATTGAGTCCGTAGTGCGTCGGAATGAATCCTCAGTGACCGCGCTCCGCACTCGCACCCGATGAACCAGACTCTGAGTGGAGCTACGGTTTCCGCGTTACGCAGCTCTTGCTCCGAGCGTCCGCACGGCAACTTCACTTACAGGAGGCTCGCGGGATTTAAGGAAACGTCCAGCGCTTCGTTAGACCCCTCGGATCCTGTCCGACAGGCCAAGCGGCTCCCGGTTAAAATAGTCAAGATGCTGACCGCGCACTCGGGCCACTTACTCCACCAGGAGTACCTGCAGCCCCTCACATCTGCCCCCGTCAGCATCGAGGTATTTACTGAATAAATACTCTGAAATAAGTCAAACTGTCATGCTATTGTAGTCACAACGCAGTGAAGTAGCGTGAACTATACCTAATTATATCATAAATATATAATAAAGGATCAATCCTAACACGCACACACGTAATACAGTCAATAGAATACCCAGAAATTTGTATATCCATCGAAAACGAGCTTTATATCACATAAATGGACCTATTAACAATAGGCAACTTTATTATAATAATCATATTTAAGAACGTAGTTTATTATTTTACACCATACAGTCATTCTGTTACTATTACGTCGCATAGATCATGTTTACTCTTACTCTTTGTGCCAACATAGCACAAATAGAAAACATTTCAGGTTTGACCATTGTTTTATATGTGCATTGGCTGTTTAAAATCCTCCTAAAACCCATTAAAGCAGGTAAAAGGCGCCTGCTGATTGTATTTTTGAGCGTATAATGAGTGTGGTCTGAAATGAGAGCTATATATTGCTGGTGATTAAGCGTTGAAACTTTGAAATTTTGTTTTTGTAATTCAATTTAATGTTCATGTATTTCCTGTGCTCTTTCCAGCTGGATGCGAAGAAGAGTCCACTGGCTCTACTGGCTCAAACCTGCTCTCAGATAGGCAAACCAGATCCTCCATCCTCCTCCAAACTGGCCTCCATTGCTTCTGGTGGACTCGGTGAGAAAGACGGTTCGTCTCGAACGTCCTCCTCCGCGCTGAAACTCGGGGAGCACCGGACCTCAACAGATGACAAGTCCAGTTTTAAGCCTTACTCCAAAACAGGCCCGGACAGCCAGAAGGATGGGAGTATCTCCAGCCAGAGCACTAATAAGACTGGTTTTTGTCTTCCGGTGGGTGGAGGTAGTGGCAGTAACGGCACACTGAACTGTCAGCCCCACCATGCTCGCACCGTTTCCCCAAACTCCAGGGTGAGTTCGCCGTCGCAGACTCAGCCGCACAGGCACACTCTCTCACCCGGCCCGGTGCGCCCTAACGGACATTCGCAGGCGGTGAATGGGGAGACCAAAACCACAGAGGTTACGCATTCAGACAGCGGCAACAACTTAAAGAAGGACGCAGAGTCCAATAAGGCGAATCTGGACAGTCCCCAGCTGGCCAACTCAAGCCACACCAGAGCCAGTGCCAATTCCAGCAGCTCAAGCTCGGACAGTAGCCCCAGTAACGAGGGCAAATCAGACCCGCAACCATCTCAGTCTGGAGGACTGGGGCCTGTTTCTCTGTCTCCCTTCAAATCCAGTCACCCTGTCTTCCCACTCCCATCTTCTAGTATGGGCTACCATGGGTCTGTAGTGGGCACTTACGCGGGCTATCCAGGGCAATATGTTCCTGGCTTGGATCCTACCAAGTCCGGCCTTGGGGGTGCCGGTGTAGGAAAACATCCCAGCTCTAGCCCCCTGACCGGAGCATCTCCACCATCGTTTATGCAAGGCCTGTGTCGGGATCCATACTGTTTAAGCTACCCAAATGCCCCTCACCTGGGTGGCAACTGTGGTACGTGTGTTCACGACCCCTCTTCTTCCCTGAAATCTGGCTTTCCTTTGGTTTATCCCACTCATCCTTCTCTACACTCACTCCACCAGAGCTCATTGTCGTCTAGCATGACACCATCCCTTTCTCACCCGCTCTACACGTACGGCTTCATGCTGCCCAACGACCCTCTGCCACATGCATGCAACTGGGTTTCAGCCAGCGGGCCGTGCGATAAGCGCTTCACCACCTCCGAAGAACTCTTAGCCCACCTGCGTACACACACCTCCCTGCCGGGGGTGGATGGAAAACTGCTTTCTTCGTACCCGTCTTCCTCGTGCCACCTCCACCTGCCTCCACAGAGTAACCCTGCTTCTCTGCCCACGTCTTTCTCCCTGAGGGCATCTCAGAGTTTGGGACTGGCACGTTACCATCCCTATAGCAAAATGCCACTGCCTACAACACCAACGTTACCCATGCACTCTTTACCAGCTTCTGCTCCATATTACTCCCACTACGCCCTCTACAGCCAGAGACTGGGATCTGCGTCAGCCCTCGGCTACCAGTGACTCTCCGTGCTTCAGATTATGAAAGAGCCAGAACAAGCAGGGCACTTGCATGATGACTGCTAAGATATCCCACAGAGGATTCTTTTCTACAACGTCCCAATGACGGGAGGCGATCGGACCAAAATGGGGACGGAAAGGCAATCCAGAGACTCCCTTATGGCTGAAGCTGAAGTTAAGGGTGTGCAGGGTGCATGCAAGCTTGAAACGTGGCGTGAGGCTGATACGCAGATGCAGTTTTCAAACAGAATTGTATTTATTTTTTAACAAGCGCTTGGCTCTCCGGTTCATATCATTCCTAATTATGGTTTAGTTCCACAATAACGAGTACATTTATTCATTTCACTCTTTATTTTCTGCCTATTATTTGTACACAGTATACTGCAAACTCCAGCTTCAGTGGTTCCTTTTCATTTATGTCCCGTCTGTCTCTGTTTACTGTCTGTGCGCAACGAATGTGCATGTTAGAGTTCGTCTAGCCTTTTTAACGCTTGTTTTTTTTTTATTTTTAATGGCTTATTAAGAAAAGTATAAAGAGCTGTGATATTTTTTGTAAAGTGTTGAGATTACTAGACTGGTTAAGGTGCCACTTCAACTAAGAACAAGTTAAAAAACAGTGATGGCAAAGCTGTCCGACTTTGGAGCTATAATTTTGTTAAATAAATCAAATGGTTATATTTAAAGCACATGTCTTTGTATTTCTTTATTTATCTGCTTTTAACGTCACAAGCTGACTGGTTGTTTATGTTTCCTGTTCAACTACTCTGTATTTACACATTTTAAAAGTTTAACGTCAAGCGTCAGCTATAAAGGTGCTGGACTATGGATCAGAAGGTCCAGGGCAAGGCCCTTAACCCCCAATTGCTTGGATTGTAAGTCGCTCTGGATAAGGGCGTCTGCGAAACGACATAAATTAAACGAAACTACTGTGTATTTTCACATATAAATATAATATAACTTCTGTAATGAACAACTAAGCTCAACTCAAACCAGAATTGTCTCTTATCAGCATCATTTCGGATCGAGTTCAGGTCTGTCTTTATAAGGCGGATCTCTAGAGACTATCAGGAAGTGCAGTATCGATCCGCTAGCATCAACAGTCTTGTCCCTTTGCCCTGAGTTGTCTAGTTCTGTCCCGAGTCATGACTCACTGATTGAGTGGTGCAGTTAAGATTAGGAGTCTACTATCCCTTGGGCAATAAAACAGTTTATTATGTTTAGCCCTATTATTATTTATAGTGTTTTATAGTGTATTATTTAATTGCACAACATGTTTGTGAACATCAAGCCACTTTACACTTTAATAGCGTTGGGCCGTCCTCGCCGGTCCCATTACAGAGCTATCGGTGAGGCGGTTTATATCCAGTGTCCAAATTACGACCTGATTCCTAACAGCTGCTTCTCCTGCTATTTATGTTTGGGTTTTAGCGCTGTTCGGTGCCAGGTCGTCTTCATTCGGTACGCCCGCCTGACCACCGGCACGCTCGTGCCCTTACACACACCTTTAGGGATAGTGGTTACGTTCCGGTGGCTTTTAGTGCCGATGGACGCGTACGGGGGGAACCCCCGAGGTATTTAGTGTTTTTAGGGGCACTTTGAGGGTCTCCCGTCCCGTACTCGTGCGCTCCCAGCCGGGACGCAACACAGCGACACCATTTAATCCTTTTGGTTTTTTTGTGTTCAGGAGCCTTTCACGCCGCTCTTAATCCCCTTTTAGTTTTCTATATAATTTCCCCATTATTATTATACGTCGTGGGATTTTGTCTATCCCGCATCCCTGGGTCCTACCAAAAACCACCACATCTCGTAACAAAAGTATATGAATTTCCTTTACTCCTTAATGCTCCCAGCATGTACTAAGTGTATTCTGAGTGTATTCTGCTGTTCCACCCACACACTCGAGTGCTTGTAATGATGACCCAGGTATCCATGTGCTGTTTTCGATAGCTTCAAACTGTTTCTCGTTACTCACACTTGCTGAGTGAGTGCAGAGTAATAGCAAATGACAGCTGACATATCTGTGTCATGAATGTGAGATACAGGCTTACAAACATTTGCCTTAAAGCTCATCGTTCCCGTCGTGCTATTGCAGTTTCTGTCCTTACATGTTTTCTCATTTGATATTCTCTTGTTCGCAGTAATTAATCCTTAAGGAGTGCCATGTGGCGGACAGTTCAATTAAATTTAATTACACTGACTCATTCCGTTACTATGAATCACACTTCTATAATTAACAGATTAAAGTTGGTGTTCCCCAAAGGAAGACGTCTGGCCTTTCTGGCTCCTGAAGGGAACTATTTCTGCCCAAGCATGTTCATGTCTATTAGTTTCTCAGCTTCTTCATCATCTGCTGATCATTTGTGACTTCAGATTCCAGTGTGGGTCAGGACGGCCAAGGAATATGATTTTGAAAAGCAAAAACAGGCGTCAAATGAGCAGATGTAAAGGAGAAGTAGAGTAGAAGTACTGTAGAAGGGTCACATTTGCATCCTTTGTAGAAGTTGTATTTCCAGATTTCAGTGTCTTAATACTGCCTCCAGTACACCATTACAAAAACAATGTCATATCTGTTCTAACGGTGGCCTAAAACTTTTGCTCAGTTTTTGTTTATTTGTTTATTTGGTTTCTTTAACGTCACTTATCGGCATCAGTGGCCATCCAGCGACACGCACAAGGTT
>JAUZSU010170209.1:0-13220 GCA_034780255.1 Parotocinclus maculicauda | reverse complement strand
AAACAGTCTGAAGGGAGCTTTATCAGAGAAAATAACTTTACTAATAACTTTTTTTTCTCCAATCCTCTGCAGTTTAATCCCTATGCTTTCTGCAGAATGTCAGTCTTTCCCTGATGTTTTTTCTTGGACAGAAGTGGTTTCTTTGCTGCCCTTCTTGACAACAACCCAAGTCTCACTGTCATTTCAGATACTCTCACACCTACTCTCTGCCATTCCTGAGCAAGTTCTGCACTGTTGGTGACTCGATCTTGTAGCTTCACCCTCTTTAGGAGTTGGTCCTGACCCTTGCTTGACTTTTCTGGGAAACCGTGAAGCCTTCTTCACTGCAATTGAACCGCTTTCCTTGAAGTCTTGATGATTCGATAAATGGTTGTTTGAGGTCCTTGCCGGTGAAAGCTTTTGATGCAATGCAGTGATGACGGCACATGCAACCATGGTTAACAGAAGAAAAGTTAAAAGCACTACTACCATTTTAAAGCAACCAGTCTGCTCTTCTAATCAGAATGACAGTGAGATATTAGCTGATTTGTCCTTGTTAACCTTTTCTCCTGAACGAGATCATCACTGAAATGATGTTAGCAGATTGTTTTGTGGGGTTGCAATGTAGTGGCTGGAGTGCAGTCATTTTGTAGTAAGGTCATTTTCATGGCAGGGAATGACTTTGCAACTAATTTAAATTCATCTGGTCACTCTCCACAATATAGAGTTAATACAAATTGCCACCATAAAAACTGATGCAGCAAACTTTGTGAAAACCAAATTTTGTGCCATTCTCAAAACGTTTGGCCACCACTGTACATCGTTAAAGGAAATAAGCCAGCAAAAAGGGGATGGCTTAAATTGCAAATAATAACTCACTATAATGTGTTTGATAATTGACAGTTGGCTGATTTCCCACAGTAAGTTTATAACTACTACTTTATTACTATTACAAGTTTATATGCATATTGCGTGGCAGAAACAAGCTGATTGTAAAGTGTGGAGAATAAAGATAAGTATCCATTTAAACTCCCAAT
The DNA here is from genome assembly GCA_034780255.1 of Parotocinclus maculicauda. Lineage (NCBI taxonomy): Eukaryota > Metazoa > Chordata > Actinopteri > Siluriformes > Loricariidae > Parotocinclus > Parotocinclus maculicauda. Next base: position 12,204 of record JAUZSU010170209.1, on the reverse strand, counting down.
TTAATAGCACAATGACATACATACTGTAGTTATATCTACATGCTGACAACATTAAAAAAATTGTAAATGGAAGCGTGTGAATGTTAATTAGAAATTTTGACTCTTAATTCGTAGTACTTGGAGATGGGTGAAACTACAAAAGGTGTTGTCGTCTACTGATATAGGAGGAGCATAGTGACATTGACCTTCCCCATAGCTTCTGGCATATTTGACCAACTTTTACTGACTACTTTAAAAAGAGTTCAGTCAGGTTGTGCCAAGATAGCACTCAACCCCTCTTAATTTAATCCTGATTCTAGTACATTGTGATCCAGCTAAGGAGTGAGACAGAGTGCACAGGAGAACCATCGGCACAGTGACTCAATAAGAGCACAGTACAAAGGCCAAGTCTTTGTCCAAGGCCAAGTGGGGCTCATAAATGGTAATGCGATACTGTATTTATACTTATATACATGAATATAAGCCCACCTTCACACAATCTGATTTTCTGGATCAACTTTACTGTTAAATATTTGGGCACATTAGTATTAATTGCTGTCTCTTTGCATTTGTGTGTGTGATACGTTTGTTTTCTAACAGGGAATAATCAGTTTTGAACCCCATGTGAAAAAACAGCTAGTAATATCATTCAGTACATGTTAATTAGCACATAAAGCTAATTTCTATTTTCTAATTCATTTACTGGCATGATCTTGGTGGATAGCAGAGACCTACCATAATATTGGGAGAACATACAAATTTGGTAAAATGGAATGAATTACAGTATTTCCATTTTGTTTTGAATTTCAAAGGCAAAACATTACACGTTTACCAGTTATGGTTGTTTTTGCATTGCCAGACGTTACTCCTCCTTAAAATGTCCTCAGGCTCTTACTAAACTAATAATGAACTTACGTTATTAATCATTTTCTTTAACTACAAGTCAATAGACTGCATTGGTGTGCTTGTGATGTTGAATTTGGTTGTGTTGGTTGAAAAGACTTATCTTTCCTGAAAGTTCACGCAATTGACAAAACACAATGCAGTGGACAAATTACTGGTAACATACAGTATTTCAAACCAAGACATCACAGCTGCTCTTCACCACATAAAACCAGTACAAATCTCCATCTGCTAAATGTACTGCTAACATCATTTCAACTAATCTCACTATTAGATGGTAAGGGTAAGGGATTGCTTTTCATCTTCTTTTGTCCATGGTTACCTCCAAGGAAACACATGCAGTCATCATTGTATAGCATCAAAACGACAAAGGCAGGCATTGGTGCTTGTAAGATAGAAGCCTGATCAACCATTTATCGAATCATCAAGAACCTCAAGGAGAGTAGATCATTTGCAGTGAAGAAGACTTCAGGACACCCAAGTCAAGCAAGTCTCAGGACCTACACAGGACCATGAAGAGGAAGCAGCTACAAGATTGGGTCATGACCAGTGCAGAGCTTGCTCAGAAATAGCAGAGGAAAAATTATTGTCTGGAGAAGGAAAGGTGAAGGCTACCATGAGACCTGTGTCATAACAACAGTGAAGTGTTTTGAGACTATTTATGTGTGACGTTGCTTCTCATCCAGGAGAGTGGGTTAGTTCCAAAGAACACTGGCATGAATAATTTAGAAGCAATTTGGAGATGAACAATCCTTTCCCAAGATAATGGAGCATCATGTCACAAGGCAAAAGCGATAACCCAGTGTCTCTGTGAATTAAAACATTGAGATGTGGTGCATGACCAGGAAACTCCCCAGATCTCAATCCCATTGAGAACCTGTGGTCATTCCTCAAAAAGACGAGAAACTGAACAAAAACCATTGACAAGAATTGATTGCCAACATTCAAGATTTTGCCCAGAAGCTAATATCCAGCATGCCGAGGCAAAAGAGTCAACAATGTAAATATTTAGTATTTGCTTAAACTGGGTGTATTTGTTAATAAAAACTAAAAAAAAAAAAAATTAATCCTTAGTAATTGTACTTTATTACACCATAAAACATCTGACAACAATTAGCGATTAGCAAAGAGACCTCACAGCTTGGCGATTCTCTGTTCGATCCCATCCCTGGAGTTTGCATGTTTTCCCCATGTTCACATGGGTTTACTCCGGGTTCTCTGATTTCCTTCCACATTCCAAAAAGATATGGATAATGTTGATTGGTCACTCCAAATTGGCACATGACTAATGTGTTGATATTAATTTGTGTAAATGGGCAACATAGCCATTGATGTGATGCAACATAAAAAATATTAACTAATAATTATATCCATTGCTGTTGTGTTAATGGTATGGCTGGTGTATGCTAAGGGTAACTGTGCATCACATTTCCAACTTACAATGAAATTAGGTTTTATGAGAACCAGGTTAGGTTTTATGAGAACCAGCTCATTATTAGTATCCCTACCCAAAAGTCTTATTTTTAATAGCAGGCCACAAGCAGAAATCAGCATTACCTGCATGGATTGTCATAGGTATTGTCTTGTAGAACAAAATGTGTTTGCTTTTATAAAGGAGAGAGCTTAGACCTTGCTTTGCTTTGGCCATTTGAGTCATGGGATAAATCTAAAAGTGCTGATTGATTTGAAAGGGAGGGTCAATGAGAGTTAAGAGAGAGACAGAGAGAGAAGGAAGCGCTCAGAGAATGCAGGAAATCAGCTGTCAGAGCCCAGACACGACGCACAAAACTGTACCCAGGCTTATTTCAATTATAAAAACACATAATATTCCGTTTAAGAAGACATAGCAGTAAACATGTGCACATGAAGCAGCACACACAGGCATCCAAAACAGACAATGAGTCATAATCTAAATACAGGTTCTACTGATACGTGTTAAATAATCATGCCAGTCTAAGGCCAAATGCCTGTAAACCCTAGCCCTAATTTGGGCAGCAGTAGTGGAATATATCAGGACATGCTTAGTCTCCTGACCAGACAGCTCAGAGAAAATCCTTCTTAGATCACCTGGTAACACCTTAACTATAAATATATCCTACAATTATGCATGCTGTCCATTAATACACCATACCTAAATATGAGGAATAAGATTAACCCTCACCCTAAATGAAATTACAGGTGGAGTCTTCATGTGCATATCAGAAACATGTTCACAAAGTAGTTATGTCTAGTTTACAATGTCTAACATGAAAAAATGCTTTAAATTATGTATATTTCATAAAGGTGATATTTTTGATAAAACAAACAATAATTTAGTTTGTACACTCCAGAGTATGATTTTGTTCCTTTGTAAAGTCATCTGTATACAGGCATTTTCTAAACCTTTTAAAAAACATTGAAAGACCCAGCCTGTCAGGAAAAGCAGGTTTGCAAAGACATACAGCAGGGATCATTAGTTGAAATTATTATTTTTTGCACTTTTCTTTTGTAAGTTTTTCTTTACAATCCATGTAATAGGTCACAATTTGAGTCAATCTGAAATCCCTGCATCCTGATCCAGGGAAAAATAATATAAATAGCAAAGCCAGTCTTTCTCTGTACTATATTGAAGTAATATCAATTCAAAAGCCATCATATACATAATATCCTATATATAGTTAGAAAAGTTTATTCTAGGAACCCCTTTCCTTTGGCTGATACAACCCCTAGCTCTTCCTGATGGTTAAAACCAAATTCTGAAGAAATTTGAGAAATGCAAAATAGAAGTATTTTCACTAAAGATTTCAAGACTCAGCTCTCAGATTTGATCAGTTCTTGGGAATGCCATTTGTAATGTACAAGGAAGCGGTGGTACCCAGAGAAACCCATGTGTCATGTGTCAACTTCACACAGACAAAGTTCGGGCCAGAAATCAAACCAGGGATCTCTGCAAAAAAGGAATTCATACATATGCAGAAATTATCTAATACTTCACACAAACACATACATTGCAGACAACTTTGACCAGATAAAGATTGTTGCTTTTTTCATAAATTGATATAATTAAGCACCTTTAAAACCTCTATTCCTGGGAAAAGGAAAAACCCTTTGTTCTGAAAAATGTCCCGAATACTACAACCATAATTATCCAGTTATATCACATCCTCTTGAGATGAGCAGGTAATTCATCTTGATAATATACAGTCTCTACTTGTATTAGTACATGAGATCACACTCAAATGTGGAGTTTCCGTTATCCATTATGTTGCAGAAAACCATGCAGAAAGAGTGTGTATCAGCGTGTGTGCTTGTGTTCATTTGTGTATGTGAGTGTCCTACACAAACTCCAACAGGATGACTGGCGTGAATCTTCGAGCAGTCAATCTGTTAATCTGCTGGCACACAGAACAGATGCACAGATTCATCCTCTTATGTTAGACTGATAATGTATCTGTGAATAAGACAGCCTGAGTTAATCACTATATTGAGGTTGCCTCTGTTCAGGTCACTGATCCAGCACTAGGTCTGATCTAGTTCACTCTGTGAAAGCTTAAATCTGAAGTGAGTAAAATCTTAATTCATGCTGTTTACCTGCTCCTGCTCCAACATCTGCTGTTTAGGCTACGTGCAGAACATGGTTGCCAACTTGAAAGCCACCATACTGGACCAAGGGCAAGGTTTTCCAATGGGAAGGTGCTCATGTAGCATATCAAGGATTTAAGGATTCAAGGAGACGTTATTGTCATTCGCATCACATGTGGTACATGAGTTGGAGCGAAATTGAGTACTCAATGTCCCGGTTTACACTCAAGAAAAAGCAGTGTATATTAACAAAAATAACAGTATATAAAAATATAACAATAAGGGTTACATGTGGAGGGTAAATGAGAGTAATAAAACAAATAAATAAATAAAGGTAAGGTGCAGATAGCAGCAACATGAATTACAAGAGCATGAATGGCTGTATAAGGTGATATGTGCGACGTGATAGAGTAATGACACTGATTCAGTGCATAAGCATGAATGGTTAATGACAGCAGCATGAATAAAGTGTCAGTGGACAGTGGAAATGATTGTCCATTGGGGGTTTCATAGTATTATGGCTTCAGGAAAGAAGTTGTTCCTCAGTTTTGTTGTCCTACACTTAAAGCTCTGCAGTCTCCTGCCTGAAAGAAGCGAGACAGAAAGTGTGTGTGATGGTTGAGTGGGGTTCTTCGTAATGCAGATGGCCTTCTTCCTGCATTTTTAGGTGTAAATGGTGGTGGGGAGGCTGAATCTCACAGTTCTCTGTGCAACCTTCACCACCCTCTGCAGAACCTTCCTCTGCCGAGCATTTGTGGCACACTGTGATGCTGAAAGACAAAACACTTTCCAACCACACACCTGTAGAATAAGATGAGGACTGAGTCCCTGAGTCCAGCACGCCTCAAACGCAGAGGGAAGTAGGGGCGCTGATGTGCTTTCGTTATAAAACTTGAAGGGTTGTCACCCCAGGTAAAGTTGTTACTTAGGTGCACACCCAGGTACCTGTAGACGTCAACCACTTCCGCCAAAGGAACTCCTATGTGCAAGGGGAGGTGGGGATGGGTGTGCCTGCCCCTTTCTCCACAATCATCTGCTTGAGACCAACATTGTCTCAGAAATCGATTCTCACAATCAGATATATTTTGTGGTTCAAAAGTTACCAGCACAGAAAGTTCAAAACTTTTGTTGTTCGTCACAGGTAACTAAAGATGAAGACAATTCTGATGCAGCTGCCATCAATTTAAACTTCTTTCTTATTAAACGGTAAGCCTGTTTAATTATAGATGACTGTCTGAATTTTTTACGCTAAAAGAATAAAGCTAATACAATCAGTAGACATCAGTACACGGACTAAAGGAAAATAATGGAATTTATCTTAAAATGGGTGGGGAGTGTAGATTTTAATTGTAAAAGTCAACCCCACAAATTGTGAAGGTATTGTTGATATAATAAATGACTGGTTGTCTGACTGACTACAAGCCTTGGCTACCTTGGGTGTAAACTAGCACTAATACTGTTTACACTAGATTGTTTCAAGTTTCTTAAGTATCAGGATTGAATCTGGATAGGGTTTACGTCGCTTAAAATGTGTAAATGTACCGAAGATGCAATAAATGTACCCAAGATGCAATAATATTGAACTGAAATTCAATTGCTCAAAACAAATCAGGAAGAAGTTTGAAAAGCATTGTGGTCATGTATTACACAAGTGTAAAGGCATAAATCTCCCCAAGATACATCTGACATCTGAAAGCTGAAGTAAAATACTAGTATTTAATTTCATGGCTACAAAGTGACAGTAGGCTCCATCATCGGCTCCAACTAGTCTACACAATCTAATGCCCAAATAGATTGATTGCACAGCAGTAGCATTTGATATGACATTAATCCTCAGTTGGTGCTTTCCTTTTAGTGTAAAGAAATATTAAGAGATGTTTGATGCAGCAAACATGCTTGCAAATAAAAACTGTAAACAACATAAGACGCAGGTGGTCCTCTGCTATTACAACGGGATGTAGCAATCTAATTTCAGTGTTTCTGACTGTAGGAGTATTTGACTATTAAGTCTAAAGGCATGTAGTTAAATTCTTAATTGGATACAACAAAGATATGATGAGGTACAATGCCACAAGTGGTTAGCATGGTCACCAGAGCAACCAAGGTTGGACTCTGCCTGTGTGGAGTTTGTATGTTCTCCCCAGTGTCTGTGTTTTTCCCACATACAAAAGACTCGCATTGGGTTAATTGTTTGCTCTAATTTGCACCAATGTAAATGTATCTGACTAGAATGGATGCAACCTTCCTCCTGTCATGAAATTAACTGAAACAACTACAGTAAACAAACGCAACCAAAACAATAAAGAAACAAGATGCATGAAAAAAACAAATGTAAACCAGGTCATTTTTATAAAATCACCAGCTAACATGCAATTTGTAACTGTTTATCAAATGTCTAGTAAAATAGTTAATTCACAATAAATTACTTGCAGCAAATTTGCTAACATACAATCCGTTTACAGCCATGTATCATACAAAAATAGCAGTATTTTACATTAGCCTATACTTTAATTATTATTTTGTCATTGACCTAAACTTCTTTTAATATGTTTTTTTAAATGCTATTTAGCAACTATTTGACTATTTAACTAATACACCCCCTGCAGTGTGCTAGTCTGTCATATGGCATCAACGATCAATTTTGAGAGGTCCTTCCATCTAAAGCAAGAATGGGGAACCCACTCTACAAAGGCCAACTGTAGCTGCAGGCTTTCATGCCACATAAGCAGGAACCAAGCCTACTACAAAGCACGACTTGTTTAAAGACTAAAATCCACTGATTATACAGGTGGAATCAGATGTTGCTCCTGCTTAGTTGGAACAAAAACCTGCTTCCACACCAAAACTTTGTGGACAAGATTACCCACCTAGAAGTTACAGGTATATTTTTGGGAGATGGGAGGGAATCCACATAATAACAAGGGGAGCATGGCAAACAACTGGAGGCACTGATTTAACCTGGCTCCCTGGAGCTATGTGGCACCAGCTCTCTGCCGCATCATCACTCTGCTGTCCTTGCCAAACTACTACAGAGGAGCAATCTTATTATTTGTCGATCGATTTGTTTGTCTTATGAATTTTCCCTTGTTTAGGCATCCTGGGTTCAAGTAGCCTATGTTTGCTTTTTATTTAGTTTACTACAAGGCTGTGAAAATACATTCTCTGTATGTGTATTATTTACATTCAGCCATTTAGCTGACCTTTTTTTAGCTGATCTTTTTAAGAGTGACTTCCAGCTGTAATTGCAATTGTCGGGCAAGGGTCTTGCTCAAGCACCCAACAGTAGCAGCTTGGCACAGATGAGATTTAAACCCTGACCATAATTCCTAACTGCTAGGCTACCACAGTCCTATACAGTCACACAGTATCCTTATTACTACTTGTTTCTACAAGCTTTTCATCTGCTCCTATGGAAATATGTGTTGCCAATATCCCAACAATTTTTGCTAAATCACAAACAGATACCACAATACATTTGGGAAAACTGAATAGCTGGCTATATACTGTATTGATCCAGTGTTGGAAAGGCATATGTACTTACAGCTCGGGTAAAACATAATATGAGTTCAGATGTAAGCATGAGTAGCTTGGGGAAGACAATGTAATATGTCTCATATTAAGACCTATAATGTAATAATTGTGTAATAGGCTTCATTTGGAATGTTGAATAGTATCTTATATGATCATCGGCAACATACAACATTGTTCTCTGTAAAAATCACATATATCTTACACATAACGTATATAGATTACAGCAGAAATCCAGATGTAGTTCTTATACGTCTTTTGGAGCAGTGTGTAAACATCCCTCAATCCCTGTAAAAACAAAGCTGCAATATGTTGTCACTCGTTCCACCTTGTTCTCTGTCCCTAAAAGGCACAGAACATGCTGACCGAAACTAGTTCTCTGTTCTGGTTCTTTGAGTTCTCAGCCTCACTGAGGCTCATTGTTTCACTATCAATCAGCCACACACTGAATTTATCTTTTGCTCATAGATTTGCACTGGGAGGCTGCCTGAGGAATTCCTGTCTGAGAATTGTGTTCATCTCTGCAAAAGGAGTGGGTGTACAGAGTGGGCATGAAAGTATGTTGTGTAAGGCAGGCGGCTGGTACGGAGAATGATCTATACATTTTCTTTTTTCATTCATCACACAAGTGTACATCACCCACACTTGTACACACCCTTCATTCTTGTGGCTTCCATATGTACACATTTTTAAAGAAGGTTTCATATTTTATACTGATAGCACAGCGACATAGCCAAACAGTAGTTTGAAATGACTAAAGTTTGAAGGTGTGTCCTTAAACAAAATCTTGCGTTATCGGCGACATCAGATAATAAGATATAAATATTGCTAGGTCTGACATATGCTTATTAATGCACTAGAAATAGGCCCTACCTAAAACCCACACAACGCCCAAAGTGAAGTGTGAGTGCTCACTTCTACAGTGGCATTGCAAAACTCAAATGAATATATTGCTCATTGACGATAGGTTTATCTAACTGATTGTAAGCAACATAGAAATAAAGATATAGTTTACAGCCTTCATAACAAATGTACTTGTTGCATTTTACTAAATACAGAACAACAAAAAATAATATTAGTATATTATAATTTAACCAAACTCAAAAAATAGTCTTTATTAACTGTTTATTCATTAGTTTGGTTAGGAGGTGTGTGAATTTCGTATTGTTTATTTTCTTTAACTGTGTCACACCAGCTAGAATTAAAGCCAGGTAAGTTGGAACTGACATTACCTACAGGTTATTCTGGAAGAACTACTTAAAAGTATCCAACCCAGCAGGATTTCATTATATGACCTGACATCACTCCTGATGCAAGATTCTCACTTCACCCATTGCTGGGCCGATTTAACTTATTCATTTAATACCTGTTATTAAAATGAATTCGTTGCAATTATTAATGGATGTTGTGTTTTGTGGGAATATGTTGTCAGCCTGCCTTCTTTGGCAGTTAAAAAGTTATAAATAAGAAGTATTTATATATAAATAATAATTGTGTTGTAAACGCATTAAATAACTTAAGCTGATTTTTAATTAAAAAATGTGAACATTTAAAATGTAACGCTATTGCTATTCATTATGGTTTAGAATAACATTAAACTGACTAAAGGTACTGGCCTGTTGAACTGAAGGTTGAGAGTCCTAGCACTGCCAAGCTGCTACTATTGAGTGCTTGAACAAGGTCCTTAACCGTCAAATGCTTGGATTATGCCTTGTAAATCTGTCTTGATAAGGGTGTTTGTTAATTTAAATAATTCATGGTGATACGGTGGCACAGGGGTTAGCACTCTTGTCGCATACCTCGGAGATCCCTGGCTTTAGCCCAAACTCAGACTCCAAATGGAGTTTGCATGTCCTCCATGTGTCTGCATGTGTTTTCTCAGGGTACTCTCATGTACCTATGATGGATTGGCATTCTGTCTGTGGATGTTCCTGCCTTGCACCCTGTGCCACCAGCTAAGCACTGCAACCTTGACTAGTATTAGGCAGATAAACATTTTCTTTATACCTGCTTAATTCCATTCAGGGTCAAAAGGTGAGGCGGGTTGGCCATGGGTTTTAGTATAATGATCATGAGAGGTCTGGGGATATCACAATAGATATATCAGCTATTATTCAAGTAATTATTTACAATATCTTTTAGATTGATATTGTCTCTTTTGGTTAGTAAATAATGGAATAAGCTAATAATAATAAGACTGAAATCTGAAATTCATACTAACCCATATTTATGAATCACATTACAATTTTATAATTCCATAATGCCCCTTTTACAAGACCAACACCTTCCAAGACCCCCATCGTAATCTGAAATGTAAAAGCTATCACATATTTTGTCCTACAAATAGGAAAAAATAACAAATGTGTTTTTAAAGATAATGACAAAAATATTTATTATCAAGATAAGCAGAAACTAGGTCGGATAGATGTTGCTGATGGAAAGAGATAGCCCTTGGGAGCAGACAAGGAGCAACATGAGCCTGGCTTTCAAGGAAATGTGATCATAAAGGTGAGCAGGTATGGTACAACAGGTCTAGAATGGGTCAGCTAACCCCAGATATATTATACTTTAGTGGACAAGATGCACACATGCATGACTTTCCAACAAAATAAATATTAATGCACATACATAAATAGTTATTTATCTCTCTCTTGTTTATTTATACTGTATGCTTCTGTTTTTTATACGTATGCTTACAGCTTTTACGGACTGTTTCTGTTTCAGTCTACTAAAAAAGCTTATTAGCTTCCCAGTTATTTTATATGCTTAATAGAGCAAAGACATAATTCTAAAATGAACAGAAAAGAGAACGAAATCCCACATTTCTAATATACAATGTTAATGTGATCGGATATATTCTGTACACTATTTGGTTGAACCTGAAAAGGGGCAGCGTATGTTGATTCAGTCAATTCTGGTTTCTTTTCCATACTATTTTCAAGCATAATAAATTGATTTTTGCAAGGTGGTGCCAGGTAGCACTCAACATCTATAATTCAATCTTGGATTCAGTACATTGTGAGCCAGATACTGAGTGAGTGAGGCAGAGAAATGAGAACAACCATTGGTCTGCTAAACCAATATGAGTCAATTGCCAAGCCTCAGTCTACTACTCATATGATCTATAAGGTTACCAGTAATGATGGCAACTTGGACAAATGTACTAGAGCATTAGTATGATAGGCTTTGAAATTGTTAGGCCTGTGTTTGTATTTTTTTCATATTTTTATTCAAAATCTTTTTGTCTTATATATTGTATCTTATTCACCTGTGCTGTCTCTCCAAATTAACAATGGAATGAAATTTTGCACACTAGGACCGGGGAGGTGCTTTTGCCCCATAATATCCCTGAAACCTGAAACAAGGGATGAATGTTTGATCGGTTGATCTGTGACAGGCTGTTGCTCTGCTTGGCTTTACGCAAGTGAATACAATTTTGTTCTTTACTAAATTAATGGGGGCCTTAATATCATCATGGAAATGTTTCTAAGAAAAAAATGAAGACAGGGGATGTACTTTAAACTGGTGCCTTATTAGTTTAAAATATTTCCCAACAATGCTAAATAATATTTAGTATAAACCAGCATGCTGATTAGAAGCACAACTTACACAAAGTTAATGGTGCTAAGAACTTTGGCAATTAGTGATCTCTGCAAGGTGTGACATAAATGTAGATTTATAATTGCCATTATAAATCAGTTCTTCATACCCAGTGTAGTATTTCATTCGAACAATTCGAAACATGAAACAGCAATTTTTTTGCCCCCAAATTTAAAAAATACATAAATTAGATTCCAAATTCAACTTCTGGAACCAATAAAGTTTGAATTCTGAAATTCCATTGTATTTGCCATACCTGTGGGTTATTCAACAGAAAAAGAGCTGTTACCTTGTCACTTTTCTGCATCAGGGCAATAAATAATAACCATGAAATTAATTATCATTTGCTGCTCCACAATACTGACCCAGAGTTAGTTATTTAAAACAAATAGTTTTTTAATTGTGTGATTCACTGATTAATTGAACTTAAGTCAGACTGCATTTTAAGTAGTCATTAAAGATGAAAAGTGAAACATGAATGTTGTATCTAGTCCTTCAGTCTTAGGGGCATACATGCAAAAGCTGTGCTTCTAAATTTACAAAATACAGCCAAAACTTTTAACTTGAAACAAAAAATTTAAACTTCAGAATAGTAAGAAATTTAAATGAATCATAACCCAGCTGCCTCAGCCC
>JAUZSU010170198.1:0-13220 GCA_034780255.1 Parotocinclus maculicauda | reverse complement strand
GTCGCCATAGGCTTGCTCAAACTGGGATTGGCTTTTTTGGATGGTATACTGTTGTTAAGCTGCTTTGAGACAATGCACCATTGTAAAAAGCGCTGTATAAATAAATTGATTAATTGATTGATTGATTGAGTGGCACATAAGCGGCATTTGCTCACTTCTGCTGACAAAGTTGCCTGGTTACAGTGGGCAAACAAAACAAAATTTGGAATGTTCATGACTGGTAATGTTATCTAGTTAAATAAATCTCGTTTCTGGCTTTGTAATTATGCTAGGTGTTGTGTTCATTAAATACATCAGGAGCTTTTTAGCGAGGACTGTGTGCAAGGTGTAGTACAAGCTGGAGGAGCTTCTGTAAAGGGTTTTTATTTAATGTAGAAATTGGTCAGTTGGTTAAGTTGACAGTAAATTTGATCCACAGTGTTACACTGGGCTGCTAGACAACCTGGTTTAAGTCTTGCTCATTATCTTACAGAGGAACAGAACATCCTTATCTTTGTATTCCAGGATGACAATTGTCATGTTTACTGGACTGCAGTGACTGATTGGCATGATGAACATTCAGGAGCAGTCACACTTCTGAACTGGCCTGCAAAATTCCTAGATGTGAATCCTCTTATCTATGGGTTTTTTATTTATATTGGACTGGCATAGGCAGTAAACCTTTAATTCTTCCTGACTATCCATTTTTTTTCTCACCCTGACATGACCAAATTCTCCTGTATGTGTAAAGACTCTTACACTTTTTAATACTCACTGTTGTTGCCCTCTGGATGAATCACGCATCTGTACATTTATGGATCTTTTTTTACTTCATGTTTTCAATGTAGCACAAACTACTCTTTGTGTTACATTTCTGTCCTTAATGTTTTCAAGCTAATTTGTATGCATGCAGAAGAAGCGATGCTCGTTATAATTACAAGCTCGTTGTGCTTGATATTTTATAATTGATATTTTATAGGCCTGGGTGAAATGAAATAATTTCCCCCATCTTACTTGTGTCGGTAACTGCCTATTATTGCATATATATCGTTATACACTCATGGGCCACTTTAGAAACACCCATAACTGGGTCACTCAAGTGGCAGCAGAACAGAAATTATTCCAAATCAGGTCAAGAGCTTTAGTTAGTTTTCATATCAAAGTTATGGGTGAGAAAAATGTGAAGTGTCTTTGTCCATGGCTTAGTTGGTGCCATATGAGGCTGTTTCAGTACTTTAGATACTGAAACACCATGAAAAACGTGGCTTGTGGAAAAACATTTGGAAACAGAAGTCAGAGCTGACAAAAAAAGCTATAGTAGTTGAATATATTGTCTTTACCAAAATAATGATTAAGCAACCTTGGTGGCCAGGTGGGTCCAGCTGTTTAGGGTCGAGTGGTGCATTTATGGACAAATAAACCCAGTCCATGGGGGGTGTACTCATAGTTCTTGGTCTCAAGCCTTAAAAAATGGGTGAAGCTTCATCAGGAAGGGCAAACTGGTGCCACATTAAACCTAATATGCAATTATGGACTCTGAGGGGTGCAGCTGAAGTGATTAAGAAAAGCTTCTAAGTTGAATCTTGACCCAGACTAGCTACAACAGCAGCACACCACAGTGAGTTCCCCTCCTGCCAGCCAATAATAGAATACATTTCTAAATATTATCTAAAATGTCTAAGTTTATAATGGCTATCGATTTCTGCTGTGATATGCAGATGGTAGGGGCAGAATTTGGCATAAATAGCATCAATCCAGGTTCCCAACCTGCCGTGTGCCAACAGTTCAAGCTACTGCTCATGTTGTAATACAGTTAAATCCTTTCTTGGCGCACTGTGGGCCACTTAATACCTTATTATGCTGATGTTTAAATGTTTGTGTATCCTTTACAATTGTCTCAGTTTCTGCGTAAATGTGACCCAAAACATCATTACAATGTCCACACAAGTCCAAAAAGTAGATAAAGAAAACACAATGAAATAAATGTATGAAAAATGCTAGTACAAAAAATGTCTTTTGGCCTGGATGGTCTTTTTTCGTCTGTGGTCCGAAACTTGCAGTATTTTCCAAAACAAGATTTAAAATACTGATTGTGACCACAATATGTTTCCACTGTGTGATGGTCCATCCTAGATGTCTCTTAGCCCAGAGACATTAAATAAATAGACACCTTGTACTCTGGACCAAAGATGTAAAGGACCATCCAGACTATTATCAACTAGTCCAAATGCCACAATCTGTCATGGGTATGGGGAAGTGTTAGTGACCCTGGCACTGGTCATTTCAGTTCTGTGATGACAGCATTATTGCAGAAAAGTGCATTGAGATTTTAGAGAGACATTAATTTCTTCAAGACTACATCTTTTCCAGGGAATGTCCATGCATTTTTCCACAAGACAACACAAAACAAGTCAAATCAGAACAAGTAAGAACTTTGAGGCACATCAAAGGTTTTTAAATATATAAATCATTTTATCATGCACTGGAGATCATCTGGCCATCTATGCTTATCAAAGACTTTGGTGGACACTTTGTTTTTATTATGATGAGTATCTGGTGTGACCCTGTTTTGCAGCTATAACTGCAACTAAACCTTTCTGGTAATGGTTGACCAGTCCTACACATGGACTTGGTGAAATTCTGTACAGTAGAGCTCTGGAACTGTAGCTTCTATAAGAAGCCTTTCTGTCCTCCACTCGTTACCTGTATTAAAGGAACATGTTTGACCTCTTTATCTGTATAAAAGACATCTGTCCACAGCCTCAAACAGCCAGACTCCAAACTCAACCATGGCCAGGACCAAAGAGCTGTCAAAGGACACCAGGAAGAAAATTGTAGACCTGAACCAAGCTGGGAAGAGTGAATCTACAGTAGGCAAGCAGGTTTATCTTTCTAAATAGGAAAACTTGCACAATCAGTGGCTGACTAAATACGTTTTGCTCCACCTGTATGACACTTCTCATTTAAACCAAAAAGATCTGTTTTGGTCTCATGTTCTTTTTGGAGTGCAATGGCTTTCTTCTTGCAAATTCACTCCATTGTTGGCACTCCATTGTTGTTCAGTGTTCTCTTGATGTTAGACACATGAATATTAACATTAGCCAGTGTGAAAGAGGCCTTTAGTTGCACAGAGGTTATACTTTGCTCCTATTACAAGCCTGGCACTTGTGATCTTTGTTGGTCGACTAAATAACAGTTGTCTTAATATCTCAAGTTGTGCACACTCTATCTGACTGTGGATTGTGAATATACTTCCACAAACATGCTGTGAAGACCAGACTTTAGTAAATATTTGTTCTTAAATACAAACAGTTCCCACTCTTACATGATTGTCATGCCTTTAAATGAAAATACGCTGAACATGGAAAACACTCAAATGCACGTTTGAAAATCAACTTGCTAATTGGCATTCAAAGTCTGATATATTATACAAAATATGCAATTATTGGTGTATTAGGATGCCTCAGTTTTTTATCAGCCCATGTCTAATTAGTCTTAATTGCATCTGCTCATATAGGGAAATGTATTAATTGAAGCTGTTGGTGTGCCACAGCTGTCAATGATCTGATTTTTTTTAAGTAGCACAGGCTCAATAATCATTAGCGTTGCCTCCTTCAGGGCATGCCTTAAAACAACTAACCTTAAAAGCTTTGACTTAGACAATGCTTAAGCAGATTTGTTGCACCATCTTTGTCTCTATTGAGAAGCTGCCGATTTGACCCAGAGCCCTTGGGAAGTATGTTTTAGAGTGTTGTCAAGTCAGATTGATTGCTGTGCCTTTCCTTGTGGCTCAGGGTTCATCAAAGATTAATAAGAAAGTCTTTCTCCCTCTATAGAGTGGGATGCATGGAATGGGGTAGCTAACCACTTTACTATTTCACATTACATTTCTCTGTGGTCTGATTCCTGTATATGTGGACATACATGACTTGTTACAGCTCTGTTTTTTCATGACGAATGCTTATGCACCACGTGACGTCCCTTCAGATAACCTCTGTTCACATCTGTGTTCATGGTCTGATTAGGTTTTTAACCTCACTTAACCCAAATAAACTCAATGAAAAACAAAATAACGCACCAAGAAGGAGTTGTTCGGATTTAATGAAAATTTTATTGTGAATAACTGTACAATCGAATGGCTCTGCTACCCTGTTGGGTTGCTTGTATCCTGGATACAAGATCATCTACAGTTGTACAGGTTCCATAAGTTATTAAAGCAATGCATTGCTAGTGTCACAGCTGGTCTCATAAACACTAAACTGGCAAGAAGTCTGGCAACCTGGCAGTGTTACAATCTTGCTGTGTGTGGGCAATTATAATCCTGTCCTGCTAAAACATGGCATTTGGAGGTCCTGCCATGAGAGCAACTGTGTAAAATATCTTTGAGTGTGTCGTAGAGGCGTGTCTAGTAGTCTACAATCTCTTACCAAGAGGTACTACTACCTAAAAGAAACCTCTGAGGGCCTTTTTTGTCAGATCCATGCTGTAATGAGTAATGTGTAGAATGATGAAGGTTCCCTAAATGTTATGAAAAAAAAATCCTTGAGAAGACCAAGACTCAAAATGGGCAGTATAAAGCGACCTAGATGATAAACAGTGAAACCTCAGAATTTAAATTTAATTGGTTCCAGGCAATTTGAACCCGATGTAGAACCAAATTTCCCAATAAGAAATCAGTAGAATTACAGTAGAATTCGTCTGTTTCCAACCAAGAAATGATTGTTTTTATGCCTGTAATTGTATGTAATTAATGAGAAAAGCCGGAATCAAGCAAACGACTGTAATTCAATTATACTAATCAATAAATGAAATTAAATAATTGAAATATAAATACATGACGCGAGAAAGAAGTGAAACTTTACAGCCACTGATGCAAATGCAGTTTTGGCACGTCTTACTGCTGGGACAGAGGCGCCGAGACTGAGGGAGTGGCTGAAATTGTACCAGATTCAGGGGTGTAGCACCAAATTCTTGACCAAATTCAGTACCCTCAATCCCTAAGACATTGAACCTACTAAATTAGGCTAGTGGCCTAATTATGTTATGGCTCAATAATAAAGATTACTTTCATGTTTGAATTCTATCCAGTTGCAAGGTGGTGTCGGCTATGCAAATAACATTTATTTAGCGTTTCCTTCAGATTACAGATAAGGCATCATGTTACTTCGAATTTTGTATTAAGCCGTTTTTAGCATTGACAATCACAGTGGAATTGAAGTGCTCATTTATTGTAGGCTATTACTTTCATATTGAGGCTCACCTTTCTTGGGAAAGAAGTTTGTTAGCAGTTACTTTCCCTTATTTATTATTTTTCTCTCTTTCTTGTCTCTCTTTTCTTTTTTCTTCTTTGTCATTATGTTCCGTAGCACGGATACAATGCGCACTGCTGCATCAGCAGTTAAATGCGCTTGGTTAAAAAGACTAAACCATTTCGTGCAAGGGGTGAGGGTGCGTGTTCTCAGACACTATACAGTATGGAGGCTAGGACCAGCCCCGATTTCTGTAAGACTGCATGCTCAGCTTCCCCTAAAATGTCAAAAATTAAATTTGTTAATGTCTCATAAATTCACGTAACGTCAATGTCATAGATTTTAAGAAATCGTTTTCTTAATCGGTCTATGGTTAATGCATTTGCAAGCTTGAGGGTCCAGTCTTTTCTTTTGATTGCCTCGAAACTCAATGGTCATTGGATAATTGCCATGAAGTTGTCCTGCCCTCGGTCGCTCAGCGAGTGAATGGAGATGTGGGCAGGCCTCAGCTGGCCTGGATGCTGAGCTTCCGCATTATTAAAAGAATTGAGTCTCTTCTTGCTTTTGTCAAAGAAAAGAGGTCAGAGGGGGCTTTCCAAACTGTTTGTGCCAAAGCAACAGGCCTCACATCTGACCCACAAGATAAGGCCATGAGAAAGTGCCGTCTCTTTCAATTCCAAGATCCCCAGGAGCGCTACAGACATCTGTACATGGCCATCCTTGATAATCTCATGGAGCAGATCCCCTTTGCGTTTTTCAAATTTGGAATGTTTGCACTTCTTAGAATGAGTCAATCCAGGGAATTTTGATGACTTGAGAGAGCTGTGTGATTTCTTGGGTTTTTTTTAATTTTTTTTATTTACTTTAAAAAAATTGACAAAATTGACAATGAGCTTTCCTTCTTTGAAAGACCAGCAGCCACCACTGGTTATTACACAAAATTTATTGTGATATTCAAATTATATTAATATTAAAATTCCAGACTCCTCAAGTGGCACCCCTACTTCTTCGTTTTTTGGGTTTTATGGGATTGGTGCCTTATCTTTGTCTTTGGAAGGTGGAATAAAGTAGAGGTTAATATATAAGAATATAAGAAAATAGTGTATATATAAGTGTATGCCATAAAATAAATTATACAACAGTTAGTTCCGACCTCATAATCTGATTGGTTGAGGAATTTTGTGATAACAGCAAGGCATTTTCACACTAAAATGATGTCACTGATGTGTTGCCAAGTAACGACAATCTTTATTCACACCTATAATAAAAGTTTAAATCATAAGTTTTATTTTAAGTTTTAGTCCATTTTCCCTTTAATCTTTGCTTATTTTCTACTCTGTGATTAGAGCTAAAGTTACTTGATAATGATATATAAGCCATTTGTAGGATACTTTGCACTCACCCATTTATATAAATTGCCTTTGGAAACATTTACAGTATTTAGCAGATGCCCTTATTCAAAACGACTTACAAAAGTGCTTTAAGACATCAGTAACATAATCTTTTTCTAATAATGAGGAATCTAAACAAGAATATACTTATGAAACTGTTATGGTTGTGGTTTTTTTTAGGAGAGAGAGAGAGAAAGAGAGGGGGGCTAGTCGAGGTGCGGAATAAATGGGTCTTTAAATGGCGTTTCTCAGCTGAGACTCAGCTGTTCGAACATTGAGGGGAAGTTCATTCCACCACTTAGGAGCCAAAACATTTTTGCCACAAATAAATAAATAAAGAACATTATGCCGTATGATGAAAGAGATGTCCATAAAAAATGACCATAATCATCGTATTTGCTTTTGGTAAGAAGCACCAGCCCTCAGCGTTTCTAGGTTTATCAGATCAAACCCATAGGCATTGGCTGCTTCGGCTCATTGCTGTGATACACCAGTGTGTCCGCCATTTTGGTCCAGGCAAGACTGGCTTGCACACACATAGAAGGGAATGGAGGAGTTGGGTTTTTTCATCTTTAAAACGCACAATAACATTAGTTATATTATTTATATAAATATATTTCTCAACAATTTTAATCTCATTTCTCATATTCAAAGCTACATGGAGCAGTGGCGGCTGAAGCTGGCCATCCTAAATAATCTCATGGAGCAGATTCCAGACTCACTGAGAGTTTTTTAAACTCGAAAAGTTTGCGCTTCTTAGAATGAGTCAATCCAGGGATTTTTGATGACCTGAGAGAAGTGTTTTCAGAGGAGGCATTCCAGAGGTTCTTAAAGTTATGGCTCATTTTCAGCACACAGTATAAAAATTGTCATTTTTTAAAATTCGTAAATTCTACCCTTATTTCCTTTTCAAGAAAATGGTCTGTGACCCTATCGTATCAAGTTGGCATCTTTTACAGGGACTGGACCAGTGTCTCAATGTCCAGCAGAGCTGGGCTGCTTAAACGACCTTGGCCCATTGTGTTGCAGATCTAAGACTTATTCCTTTTTAAAAAGGACAAAACCCTTTTTACACCCGCAGATGGAGCTCCAGTTGTTGCCACTAACGATAACACTTTGTACACCTGAATAAAAAAACTGTTCCATGCAGTCTTATTGAGGTGAATGGACGCTCAGCTCCTAAGGACAAATGCACTGACCGTATAAGTAAACGATTTTCTATGACATTTATGCTACAGGAATGTAAAAGAAGTTAACAAAATCATGTCAGTTGATTTGTGATAAGTAGCTGTTTTTTAATAATTGTTTGCATTTGTAGTCAAGTAAATGTTGTACATATTTAAATATTTAATTTTTGACATTTTAGGGGAAGCTGAGCTGCTGACATGGAGCACAAAAAACCCTCCAGTTGAAATATGCAATATACAAAATAGTACAACATATGAATACAATTCTTTTAGTTATTTTATTGTTTAAAAACAACTGTTGGATAAAAGCAATAGATCTCTTAAGGTAGAGTGTTCAGGGGTGTAACCGCCGTGGTGTTACACAAGATAAAACACCCCCTCTAGCGTTCTTTTGCTTAAATCAAGAATATGCCTTATTATAAGAATATTCTTATATTCTAATATTCTTATAACTTTTAAAATGTTTTGTTCATTAACAGTCATTCAGAAAACAATTAGTATAAATCAATTTCTCTTGTCTTTTTCACATCAACAAAACACTCATATAACAAGATTTCCACTCTATGAAAAGCCATTGTTTTACTGATTGCAAGCATTTTATTTTTTGAGCTGCAGCTCATGTTGCATTTCCTTAGGGAAATGCTGCCATCCTGCCATAGTTCCCATTTACTACCCTGTTTTGTGAATCATTACACTGGTTTTGTGAGCAGATTCTCTACTCGTCACCAATAATGTAATACCTCTCATTGTCACATGTAATGCACCTAACTGCATTAAAAAGTGTGACTTGTAAAATAAGCCACGATTTCAGTCACATTTTATTTGTCTCGCACTGCCTTGCTGTTTGCCCTCCCAGATATTACGGTTCTAATTTAATTTCACATCATTATCTTCGTAAAGGTTTTGCCGCTTATCCTTGGAGAAGTACATCACATTTTGAGTTTCCCCTCCCTTTTTGCCCTGTTTAATCAAATTAGAATGACACTTGAGATGGCATTCTAATCATTCGAATTGTTTCTGGAATAAGAGTAATTGTGGCACAGTCATCAGGGGCTTCTGTACTGGCGAACATGTTAAACACTGCCTACATTAGAAACATAAATGTCGACGCTATAATTCTGAGTGGAATTGTATTAGGTAGGTTATAAAATAGATTGATTTCTATGAGTAGAGCCACAAAATGACATACTCAGTGGTAATTGCACAATAACGTTACACGGTGGCACATTTTATTATTGTCATTATCGTCACTTATTTTTAATAGAAGTCTGTGTCAGACTAATTTCATGTCATATGTGGCTCACTTCCCAGCATCACTCACTCTTGATTACGTAAGTCGGATTTGTTCGAGTAGAGAAATATGAACTGCTTATGCCATAGGCTTTGCTTTCTCGAGGGACCCTCATCAGCACCCGTACAGTCTAGCTGAGGCAAGAGAGTTGGAAAAAAACTGATGCTAAACTACATTTCCCCTTAGTAAAATCTTTATAATACCTGATCCAGGAGAATATTAAAATGATAAATATATATTGTGGAAAGGAAAGCCATGGCTGTTTGGGATAAACATTATAACGATTCTGTAAAGCTGTAATTTTTTTTACAATCCCCTTTCCTATACTGTTTTACATTCAGGACCTACTGTTTGCTGCATAGACAGTTTATTGGAGGAAATTTGTTTTATTAACTTATGCTATTTAAAACCTCAAATCAGAAAATGTTGGGACAGAATGGAAAATGCATATAACTTTGCATATGACTTTTATTTTATTGCAGGCAGCATGAAGCAAAGATATTTCATGTTTTGTCTGTTAAAGGTTTCAGGACTACAACACATTCTAAAAAAAGTTGGCATTTGTTTTCACCACACGAAAAAGACGTTTTGTCACATAGAAGACCTAGTGATTTTGTTTTTTAGGGGCTATTTTATTCAGTTCTTTCTGCAAACTCGTCTTAGGACGTGTAAAAATATGTGATCATTGTGGTATTTTGGTGTGGCAGGCCTAAAATGCACAACTGGATGTTTATTGAGACATGTAATGAAATTGAACAGACAAAAAAAGAAACATCTCAGATTCACACGGTCTTCAGTTAAATAAAAGTAAATGTATGGAACACTGTGTGTTTTTATATGCATTTTCCATACTGTCCCAGCTTCGAGTTTGATAAAAATGGGACTATGGTAGCCTAGATGTTATGGACTATGAGAAGGGCAAGGGTTCAAATCTCACCTCCAATCAATTACATTTATAATGGAATACTGTCATTCTGGAACCCACGTATGTTGCGTTTACAATTTTCTTTACATTATTTACATTTATTTAGTCATTTAGCAGATGCCCTTTTCCAGTGTGACATAAAACTTATGCATTCTTGCAATCCAAGCAATTACAGGTCAAGGGTTTTACTCAAGGTCCCAACAGTGGCACTGTAAACGTAACATACGTGGATTCCAGAATGACAGTATGCCCCTTTCATAGCTGTTGTTAATGAGATGTAATATTTATATATTACTTTCTGAAGTTTATTTGAGTGTGAGCTCTTAAGCAAGTCATGAATGACATGGGGGAATGATGAAGTGGGTTTTGATAATGAGATGCATTTTGGAGAGATTGATACATTTACACTTGCTTAGTGTGTGACTACAGTTTGTCTCAATATCACATCTTTCTATCGATTTAATTCTGAAACTCAGGCCCAGTGTAAACTAGGTCCTAGATTGAGATAAAACTTTTTTGTTGACAAACACTCATTCATACATATGAATTGGCATATAAAACTGGTGAAAATAACTTAATAATCCTGGTTTCTAATATAATAATATTATAATAATATACCAGTTTGACTCAAGTCTAATGAACCAAAATGAATTCAAATTCATATTTGTAAAATCAAGTGGATATAAGAACAGTGAACCAAATGTTTCATTTAGTGTTATTTCCTTCGTCCACAAGAGGGCATATCAGCATTTAGAATATCAAGCATTGTTCAATCAAGGATTGTTCGATTCGCTGACAAACAGCTTTGACAGTTTTACTGTCCATCAGAAGCTTAGCAGAAGAACATTTGTTTTCACAGCCCCCATTACGTGTCCTGCCATTGACGGCTAGCCAATGCCACCTTCGTTGGGACCACCGTCACCTTCATCTGCACTGGGACTGTACCGACTTTAGCAACCTATCCAGGAAATGCTTCCCCATCTGCTGGTGTGATAATCTGGGGAGCCATTGAACACAACTGTCAGTCACCCCTAGTAGTGATACCAGGGACACTAACAAATCAACAATATGTGCAGGACATCCTGCGGCAACGTGTTGGCTCTCATAGCAGGGCTTCCAACTGCTTTTTTCAGTAGGACTTTACTTACCTTTGCTCAAACAGCAAGGGTTTTCCAGGAATGTTTCTGACAGATTTCAAAACATTCTTGGCCGGCCTGGTTGCCAGATTTATTGGCAGTTGAGCATTTATGAAAAAACATGTGATCGTTGTGGTATTTTGGTGTGGCAGGCCTGAAATGCAGGAATGGATGTTAATTGAGAAATGTAATGACATTGAGCAGACAAAAAAATATCAGATTCACACTGTCTTCAATTAAATAAAAATAAGTATATGGAACACTGTGTGTTTTTCTATGCATTTTCCATACTGTCCCAGCAGTTGAGCATTTATGAGACCATCTGGGGCAACAGCTTTGGCAACCCATAAGTGGGCAGGATCTACAGACCCAGCTGCAACATCTGTGGGCAAATGTGTGACAGAATACCATACGGAAACTGGAAACTGCCCAACCAAATATCATTATATATCCAGGCTAGAGGCGGCCTAACAGGGTACTACAGCCTCCTGTCAATTGTACAGATTTCCCCAATAGACTTATCCTTGTGATCTAACATTGTAATCAGTTACATTTTATGTAGAAATGTGTCTGCTTTGCTTAACTATAAATAGATTTCCAGTCTTACAAAAACTTTATAAATAGATGTAAAAAGTTTGTTAATAATGCTGTCAAAAGAGTTAATTGTTGAATTTTAAGTTTGCTACACCTGATCGAATAAATCATTTCTAAATCTGCAGCAAATGCCAAGCAAATCTCCAAGTCCCAACTTGATTTTGTAGAAGAGTTGCAATTATACATTTCTGGTATTACTGTTGCTTAAGACACATTCAAAAACAGCCTGCATTATTTATTACTTCCTTGGCTGCAGTTTTCCAGTTAAGGCACCTAGAAGCATCTAATCAGCTAAAACCCACGTGGCTTTAACCGATTACATTCTGCTGCCACAGTTCAAATTGATTTTAAATGAATTATGATACATGTAGTGAGAAGCAAAAGCCTGTAACCACTAGTGATTTTTTTTCTATATTGAAAATATTTAATTTGATGTTCATTACAAAGCATATAACCAATCATAACCATCTGCCGTGAGTGAAAAGCTAAATCTTAGAAAAACATGTAGTAGCATTTCCCACAGGTCTGGGGAAAAAAGTAGGTTGACAAAGGGTTGCAATTTGTGACTTGGGAACTTACTCTGTTCCTTTTGTGTGCTACCGTGTGTGTGTGTGCACTTATGTGTTTCTCCTGGGGTTTACTTCCTACAAAATGTTTGTTGCTGTAAGAGCATGTGCTTAAAAAGAAGAAGCAAGATGTCTTCTGCTCAACCACAGCTTGTTTATTCCAGCATTTTACTTTAAAGCTGAACTTTTCAATGGAAGGGAAGTGGAGGACAGAGGTGCAGCCAGAATGCCGTTTGGCTTGTTTGATGTTTTGTTAAAGCAGGATCTGGTGTTTCTGATTTTTGTTTATGCTATCGTAGAAATACTACAGGTAACCAGGCGGCATGTAACAAATGCTTTACGCTGAGTGAAACACAGCATTGACCGAAATGGATGTTGATCAGACGTTACCATAGTCGCACAGTCTTTTTTTAGGATACTGTAATGTAAATATAATAGTATTTTCACAAGACTGTATGATATATGAAAAAATATAAATGCTCCAGTGGTACTGAAAATACAAGCGATTGATAAGTGACAACACATAATTTTGTTTGACAGAAGCCGATGATACACTGATAGACTATATTACGAACAGCTTGGAAAACCAGGCAGTTAAAACAAAGACTGAACAAGATTGTTGCAATCAGGAAGCCTCTCACTTTTGTCACATTTTGTTATCTTGCAGACTTGTGCTAATATATATACTTTGATACAAAGGTACAAAAGTGAGTACACATCTTTAGTGTTGTAAAATAAAAGGATATAATAAAATATTTACACAAATGTGAGGGGTGTACTCACTCTTGTGAAATTTTGTATATGCACTACCCACAAAATTGGGGGATATATACAGTCGATTCCGGTTAATGGGACCACATCGGGACGCGATCGTTTTGGTCCTAATAACCGGCTGGTCCGAT
>JAUZSU010170188.1:0-13222 GCA_034780255.1 Parotocinclus maculicauda | reverse complement strand
TAATAAACACCTTTATTTACAAATTGCATTTTGTGTTTACTTGTGTTGTCTTTGACTACTATTTAAATTGGTTTGATTTTCCAAAACACTTAAGTGTGACAAACATGCAAAAAATCAGGAAATGAGGAAGGGGGCAAACACTTTATATATATATATATAGTAGGGCTTTTACAACAGTGACTTGTTTCAGCTTTACAACTATAACAGGATTTTCTCTTATTCCCTCTTTAATGTCAACCTGCCAAGTGATGTGTTTATTGCTTAAACTGAATGACAGCATCTATCCTCTACTGTCAGCATGTGGACTAATAGAGTCTGCTTCAGTTTCCATTGCTGTCAGTTACTGACACATCTGGGTGGCTCAAGAATAAAAATATTTCAATATTTTGAAAATTGAACATACTAAGCAGTAATTTCCTGACGGGGCTTAATTATGACCAATTGCTGTCTGCTAATAAGAGTGTTACATAAATTAGTCAAGGTCAATGATTTTCTGCTCTAATCAAAGGAATTCTGCAAGGAAAAAATGCTTTTCCGCTACTAAGTCCACATTTTTAACGCAAAACATAAAAAAAGTATTCAAACTTCAGCATAAAGGCTTATATTTAACATGAATATGAGTTCAAAGGCTGGTTTCCTCCCTAACGTGCTGGGTCAACTGGTACCTCTAAAGTGTCACAGTATAAGTGAGTATGTGTGTGTGTGCCCTACATAATGGGCCCGCCTTACTCCCAGTGCTGCCCTTTATTTAGGTTCTTACCCAATATTTGGACTGCTGTAATATATTACTGGAAGCTCTACCATTGGGCTCCTGCATCTGGTTCATCATACAGTGGGATACTGGCATCCTGTATCACATTTCAAACACTTATTCTTGCCTACAAAGCTAACAGTGAACTAATGAATACCCAAAGGTACTAATCTAACTTTTGTCTACCCCTTTATTTCTCAGGCATGACTCAGCAGGAACCACCCCTTAAGATACAAGAGTGACGAGCATCAAACCTCTCCTCTGTACTGAGTCCCAGGTGGTGAAATGGACTGGACTTCCCATGGCTGTCCGAATGGTTGAGTCTCCACAGTCTTCACACAGTCTCTTTATTTAGGGATCCCTTTGCTATAGAAACCATCCTCACTGAGCTTTCTTTAATGTGCCTATAATTATGTTCTGTGAAACAGGTCGTTGACCGGACATTAACATAGTCACGTAGTCGTTCATATACCATACACATAGCGTTTTATTGTAAACAATAATATTATTCAGGCAGAATATGACAATATTTAGTACAGTACTGTAATGTATAATGCAGTAATTCCTGTTTTTATCATCAAATTTGAAACACTTACCAATAACGAAAACTAAAGGAGCGTTACCACATTGTGTTCTGCCTTCAAGACCATTTTCGTTTTTGTCAGCAGGTCCACCAAGTGTTCGCTCATACTAGCTTTCTGGTATGTCCAAGACCATTTTGTCGTCATTATAATTCTTAAGACCTTGGTTGTTAAAGTAAACAGACGTTGACTGAAGGGATGTTAAATATAGTTATATTAGAAACACTTGTACATCTGCTCGTTCATCTAATCAGCTTATTGTCACAGATGTTTCTTCTAAAGTTGCTTTTAAGAAATAGCATTAACGACACACAACAGAAATAAGGCAAAAGACACTTCTGAGGTTAAAGGTGTTGGAATTTGGCTTCAGACACATTAAAAATCTGGGGGGGATTTTTTTTGTCTTAATTAAATCACTTTCAATGCTCCATATCTTTTTTTTCTTTAAAAAATCACAAGTTCAGGACTAAAGGCTTATGAAACACATAAGTTAATTTAACACAAACAACTGTCCAGTATTACTTTTTTATTCTTGAACATTTTATTTCTTCAACAGAAATAATTTTGCATATTAAAAATCAGACTGCAGAAGTAACACCTTAAGTGTTGGGACAATTTTAAGCACTGAAACTTCAATGTACAACTGAATCGTTCCAACAGATTGTATCTAGATCTGTACTACAACTCAAGAGGAGGTTACTTTAAGACGTTTGCTAGACTTATTTGTCTTTCCATTTGATCTAGTTGTTGTTAAGGAGAAACTTCGGCGATATTAAGGACATCTGCTTTTTGAAATTAGAACTGGTCTTCTGGAATCGCTCATGCACTGCTGTCTCTAGAGTTTACTCAGAATTACTCAGAAGAAAAAACATCCGGTGAGTGGCAGTTCTGCTGAGAGAAATGCCTTTTTGAAGAAAGGACAATACTGAACGGTTCTTTGTCTGGTTTAAGCTGACAGAAGAATAAACTCAGACAATCAATCTCCACAACTGTAAAGCATCTAAAATTGCACATTATTCAGAAGCTTGAGGTGGATGGGCTACAGCAAGGAGACATCAATTCTATAGGATTCCCAATAGTAATCCGAGAGTATCTACTTGGCATGAGGAAGTATCTATGTGCTTAATAAGAGCTCAGAAATCTGGGGCAAGGGGGTATATGCCACAGCATCAGATTTACCTCAATTTTTCCGGCTCATGATTGCATGGAAGAGTCTGGAACCAGCAGCAGCAGCTGGTTCTTAGTGTGGATCCTCCAGATTTTAAGTGTTAAGAGTTAAACCTGTGTTATCTTCTGTGCTATCTGGAGTTCAGACAGCGTTTGAAGCAGGTTTTTTGCAGTCACACTGAAGCTCACATTTCATCTACAGCTTCTGTGCTGCCCTCTGGGAAAGAGCATCTCTGACTTCCAACCTCATAGCACTCAGTTCATCAGACCTTTTTATCTCTTCATGTCCTTTTCCTGATCTGCACGTTAATTGCATCCTTTACTCAAGAGCAAACAATGAGTCGACAAACAATGCACTGTTGCTATGACAGTCCCTAGCCGTTACTCCAGCATTGTCTTCTGTTCACACTTTCTAAACGCTCAGCCCACATACTCACCGTTTGCAAAATATCTGTCCTCTGCTAACCTTAAGCAAAGACCTGGTTATTTAGACAGACTACTTGTGCTTAAACCTCTATTTACCACATCTAGTCTATGCAAAATTTCCCTTGACTGAAAGAGTGCAGGAGCAAAGTAAACCATCACATTTTACCTCTGGTTATACAAGTCAGGGTCCAGGGGGTGTCTGGAGCTTACCCTAGTAAGCACATAGCTTTATTTTCTAACCATTTTTGCTCAGTACACAGAAGAGTGCTATAATGATTGTGTGTGATATTTGCTCAAACCTTACAGTACATATGTAATGGTTAGGTTGATTGTAAGGTAATATTTCAAAAACAAGTATTACAAAAGAGCATGCAGAGAGCCTGGTGTGTGTCTCCAGTGGTGACTGTGATTGATTTCTGCCCCAACACCCCTGACAGCATTACAGACTCCACACTCCACTACATATTGATGGAGCTTCACACGGGAAGCATTAATGCACAGCGAGGAGAGAGAAAAAAAGCTGAGTCAGGGCGTGAAGGTGGTGGAAGGTGGCTACCATCATTGTTAGTTATGGGAAATCTAGAGGAGGGGAGGATATATTATTTATCAGGAAGCAGCCAAGATGGAGGAGGGGGGGTTGGATGGACATGGAGTTCAGAGGCTTTGGTATTACACAGGGGATAAGTGTGCATATGAATGTGTGTTGGTGTTACAGAGCATAAACTCAGATTTATAGCTTTATCCCCTAAAGCTGTGTGCCTGCTGATGCAGGCAGTGTTTAGTACAGTATATACTGTGCACCGTGCAGGGTTATTAGTATCTAGAACATTTAAATTACTAGTAGACAGGTCATGCTATCCTGCACAGTCGCGGCAAAAGTTTGGAGAATCGCACACATTTTGGTTTTCACACAGTTTGCTGTCTTTTTCAACCTTTTGTTACGTGTTTATATGGTATAATGGAGTACAATTATAAGCATTCCCTACGTTTTAAAATCTTTTTTTGATGAATGATTTAGATTAATGCTGATTATACTGATTAAGATTTAATACAGGATTTACAGTGTCTTTTATTTTCGTTTTGGCTTTCTGGATATCGGCTTCTTGGACAAAATCTGGAATGATGGTAACCCCTTCTTGCCTAATCAATGGTTGAAGTTGATCACAGTTTCTTTTTTATTTGTTCACCCTTTTTTCTTAATGGGATTTAATATCTAGGTAGATAAAAATGCTCATGTTTTGATGACCGAGCCTCTTGCTTATCACTTTTACCTTGTGACATAGTACCACATTATGCTTGATCGTTGGGAGAATAGAGGATGTTTTGATACCATTCCTTATTTAATCATGGCAGTGTTCTTAGGCAAAATATTAAGCGAACACACACCACTGTATGAAAAGCAACCTCACATATGAATGATCTCAGGATGCTTCATTGTTGGCATGACACAGGACTCGTGGTAGCACTCAACTCTTCTTCTTCGGGCAATCATTTTTCCAATGTCCAAAACAGTCTGAAGGAGAAAATAACTTTACCCTAGTCCCTTAGTCCCCTGAAGCCTAATCCCTATACTTCAATGCAAAATGTCAGTCTGTCTTTGAGGTGTTTCTTGGAGAGAAGTGGCTTCTTTGCTGCCCTTCTGGACAGCCATCAAGCCATCCTCAAAAAGTCTTCATCTCACTGTGCATTCAGATGCACTCACACCTGCCCTCTGCTATTGCTGAGCAAACTCTGCACTGGTGGTGACCCGATCTCGTAGCTGCATATGATCTTTATGAGACGGTCCTGACGCTTGCTTGACTCTCTTGGGCACCCTAAATCCTTCTTTACTGCAATTGAACCACTCTCCTTAAAGAAAACCAATGTTTGTGCCATTCTCAAAACTTTTGGCCACAACTGTACATAGTATTATCACAAAATGAGAGTAACTACCAATAAACAACATTTGCTGCTTTCTTTAAAAAAAGAGCCAGCAAAAGTTAAACATTCCAAGCAATAACATACTATTTGACCAATTTGTACTAGATAGTTTGCTTTAATGTTTAATAGCTTAATTACAAAATGTAAATAGAAAATATAATGAAAAAGGAAATAAATAAAACGAAATAAACAAAAATACATACATATGATATAATAAAAATATATGTTAGGATAAAGTAAATACAATACAATATTATGAATAATTAATTAAATAGAAAATATAAAATATTAAATAATAATACAGTGTATATAATAAATACTATACACGAGAGAATATAAATAAGGTTCTTCTATAATAAATAATATCTGTAAGAATAAAGGATATTTTTATATGTGACTGACCTTTCACTTCTGAAGAGAAATAAGCTGAGTGCTTGGTCTGAAAGAGCTGAAGTTCATGGTTCAAGTCACAAACCGTTGGATCGACTGGCCATGAACGAAGCCCTGTGTGAAGAGCACAGTTACTTATTACGTAACACAGGTAGCCTGTACAGATACATTTTTTTACATTTTAAAATTTACAACAGAAGAAAAGATACATCAATACTAGTGAGGACACATTCACACTGGGTCAATTTAGAGAAGACAAATAACCTTGGGGAATAAACTATGGTACCTGGATTAAATTTAGCCCCACAGTGTGTGTGTGTGTGTGTGTGTGCGTGTATATTTGTGTGTGTAAGAGTGAGTGTATGTTTGTGTGTAAGAGTGTAAGAGTGAGTGTAAGTTGTTTTGTTTTGTGTGTGTGTATGTGTATGTGCGTGCATGTGAAAGTGAAGGTGTGTGTATGTTTGTGTGTGTGTGTTTGTGTGTGTGTGTGTGTGTGCGTGTGTGTGTGTGTGTGTGTGTGTGTGTGTGTGTGTGTGTGTGTGTGTGTGTGTGTGTGTGTGTGTGTGTGTGTGTGTTTGTGCGTAAATGAGGGCAACGCGGTGGTGCACGCGGTTAGCGCTGTCATCTCACAGCTTCGGATTCCAGCTGGTTGCTTGGAGTTTGCATGTTCTCCTAGTATCTTTATATGTTTCTTCTGGGTACTCTGGTTTCCTCCCACATTGCAGAGATATGTGTTCAATCAACTGGCATCTCCCAGTGTCTCAGTGTCTCCCATCTCTAAAGTGTCCCAGTGTGTGTGCATGAGTGCCTAAATAAAATATTAAGTATGATAATTAACGCAAACTAAATTGTTTAAACACAAACAAAACCTATAATGGGCCCTAAAATATAGTAATTTATATTTGTTATTCCAGAATATTTTAACAGTGGTCTCCTATTGTAATGAGAAACGGTCACCTAGTTAAAGATAAGACCTGAACAGTGAATACAGGACACATTAGGACACAGTGTTAGTAACACGGGAGCTTAGAACTTCCTAGGAAGAACTCCTAAAAACATAAGAAGAGAAAATGGATGCCACCCTCAGAGATCAGGTTTGCATGTGTGACCCTGTGCTTTAAAGCAGGTTCTGAGCGAGGCGTTGCAGTAAAACTCACCCTGCTTGATTTGTTCCTTCACTTTGCATAGCTGATGATCTGTAGAAACATCGCCGATCACAAAAAGCAGATAATACCTCGTGGCACGGAAATTTTGCCCGTCGGAGCCGTGTTCCTCTAATCCCGGCGTGGAGCCGTCCTCTCTCGCTGGGGTCTCCATGGCAACACCACTTCTCCGATTGCCATGACAACTGCATCCATGAACTGATTATGCCATGTAGGGGTGTGGTTCACTACCTTAGGGAGCAGTCTCTGTAAAAAACAAGACGCAGATTGGCCGGCTGACGCTGTAACTGTTTGACATCAGCAGGCTAGCAGAATATTTAAGTTCAGATACTAGCACACTAACACAGCATGATATTTGGCATTACTAGGCTGCTTAGTATGGTAGTATAACAACATCTTTGCCATAGTTTAATACAACATATGCCAATTTTATTACCCGCATGACTTTATATATTGTACTGGACAACTACTGAAAAGTGCAGGTTTTATACCATTTGACGTGTTTGGGTTGAGAATGTAGCAACAATCTGGACTGTAGTTTTCCTCCCGGAGGACACGACGTCCATGATTTCCATAAACAATTTGAATTGTGGACTCGTCAGAACACAGGACACTTTTCCACTTTGGGTCAGTCCGTATCAGATGGGCTCAGGACCAGAGAAGCCGGCGGTGTTTCTGGCTGTGGTTGATATATGAGTTATAACTTGTACTTGTAGATGGAGAGATGAAATGTGTTTAATGTTAATGATTTTCTGAAGTGTTTGTGAGACCATGTGATAACACCTGTTATAGAATGATGTCAGTTTTTAATGCAGTGCTGCCTGAGGGATTGAAGGTCACGGGCATTCAGTGTTGGTTTTCGGCCTTGCTGCTTACTTGTAGAGATTTTTCCAGATTCTCTGAATGTTTTGATGATATTATGGACTGTAGATGATATATCCCTAAATTCCTTGTAATTACACAATGAGAAACATTGCTCTAAAACTGTCTGACTTTTTGCTCATGTGGTAATCACAAAGTGGTGAACCTCGACCCATCCTAGCTTGTGAACGACTGAACCTTTCAGGATGCTCCCTTTATACCCAGTCATGGCACTCACCTGTGAAATGTTCCAAACAGCTGTTGCGCATTCCCCAGTCTTTTGTTTCCCCTGTCCCAACTTTTTTGGAACGTGAGTGAATATTGGAAAAAAAAAAAAAGTATCCGTTTAAACATTAAATATCTTGTCTTAGTGTAGTGTATTTATGATTATTCAATTGAATATGGTTTGAAAAGGACTTGCAAATCATCGTATTCTGTTATTATTTATGTTTTACACAACGGCCCAACTTCACTGGAATTGGGGTTGTATTTGTTTCCTGATGCCAACTACGGTACGCTCACGGTGGGTAGCACAAAGGTAGCAAGAAGGTCCTGGGTTCTATCCACAAGGGAGCTTCCTGGATCCTGTCTGTGTGGAGTTTGCATGCCCTCCCCATGTTCTTTTACTCCGGGTAAACTCAGGGTATTCTGCCACAATCCAAAGATGTGTTAGGTTAATTAGATTGGTGCCCTGTCTAGGGTTGTTCCTGCCTTGGTCCCAGTGCCTCCGGCTAGGCAACGGCTTAGAAAATAAATAGCACAATGAATGCATGAATGCTATGCTCGCATCTTGTGATAACGACCAGGGGTGCCCCCACAATGCAACTGCAGTGACGGGTAATCTGTATGTAAACTTAAAGCATGCGATTAAGATTAAAATATTAAAAACTTAGAAATGTTAAGACATATTACACTGTATATTTTGCACGGTTAGACTTTTGGGCCAAAAGTATGCAGACACCACTTCTACAGATCAGTCACTTTCATGTTTAACAGGTTCATAATATGATGAACAGGGGCATAACATATCCACAGTCCAAGCAGTGATTTCGGATGTAATTTTGGATATCTTTGTAGTGTACTTGCAAAGGCATCTTTAGGGGATTATAGTGTGCTCCTGCCCCCTGCCGGTAATCTGTACATACAGCACCTATGTCAATCCACACAAGATACGCGATATTTTACCACCCATTGACACTTACCAAAAATTGTTGGAATTGAATTAAACTTCATATGTATCAATATAATTATAATATATAAAAGTGATTACAATATGATTAGTTAATGTATAAGATTATTAAGGAAAACATCTTTTGCCAGGATACTAGTTGACTATGTATACTATGGCACATTTGCCCACAGATTTGACAGCTACAGCACCTCACAAAATTTGGGTACACCCCTCACATTTTTGTAACTATTTTATTATATATTTTCATGGGACAACACTGTAGATTAGACACTTTGATATAATGTAAAGTAGTCACTCTACAGCTTATATAACAGTAAATTAACTGTGCCCTCAAAATAACAACACACAACCGTTTATGTCATGAAAAAGAGTGAGTACACCCCTTAGTGATAATAGTACACCCCTAAATGATAATGGTACACCCCTAAGTGAAAATGGCCAAATTGTGCCCAATTAGTCTTTTTCCCTCCAAATCATGTGATTTGTTAAAAGTCACAAAGTCTTAGGTGTAAATGGGGAGCAGGTGTGTTAAATGTGTTTCCTCTTTTGTGAGATACTGTATGCCTGTAGGTTTGTGGTGGCATAGCAGTCAAGGTGGGTCAAATCTCCCAAATCTCAAGCTTCTGCTGTGTGGTCCTTGAGCAAGGTGCAAGTTTGGTAGTGGTAAGTCATTCTGGATATGGGTGATAAAGTAAATGTAAAATGTAATGCAAATGAGCGGCTGTGTAATAAAAGCATCTCCCTGAGCAAGCTCAGTGGTGGTTCCAGACTACTTGTCATATTGGGGCACACAGAATTTAGAGGGCCACAACTTTCCAATCAGTCGAAGGGGCACAACTGCGCAAATAAATAAATCTGTTAAAGACTGAACATATTAGGTGATTGTACACTAAAGTGGGCGTTACTTTGCCATGGATGAGAAATCAAGAACAGATTAACGCAAAGAACTTTCATGAATTGCATAACATTTTTGTATGCTAAAGCAACTGATGCCTTTCTTAATTATTGCCTTTACTTTTGGACTAATATGCGCTTTTGGTAGGTTATACAATCATAAGTTGTTGAAAATGTTGTTGCTGTGGGGTTGTGGTAGCCCAGCGGTTAAGGTACTGGACTCAAATCCCACCTCTGCCAAGATGCCACAGTTGTGTCCTTGAGCAAGACTCTTAATCCACCATTGCTTGGATTGTAAGACTGAATAAATCGTAAGTAGCTTTTAATAAGGGCGTCTGCTAAAATGCCGTAAATGTAAACATATATTTATGAGATATGATTAGCTTGGCTGACTTTCTTTTAAATATTTATGACTGTAAATTGTTCAATAGAAATGGAAAGAAACTGACTCTGCCTGAACTCTACAGCTTTCTGAAAGCTGCTGGGGCATTATGGTAAATGTGTGCCTTTGGTCAGCAATCAAGGGTGAAATCGTGACATTTGTGAGGAACAGCAGCATTTTAAAGTGGATCTGACTAACCCTGGGTGACCTGTTTTCGTTTGAATCTGTCCACGTGTTCTCAGCAAATGCAAAGTGAAAAATGCATTGACCCCTTTTTAAAAATAAGATGGCTTTCCACTTCATCGTGTGCGTTATCGATTCTCCATTGAACGAATCACTAAAAAAAGACTCATTAATTATGAACCGATTCACTTTCTCGTCGCCTTTCACCCGAAATACAAGGTTATCCATATAAACACGCCATGGCTTTTTTGTACTGCAGCTGCACCAGCACAATGTGGGTTTGTTTTTCTGGTACAAGTCTGCTGTGCTTATTTACAATGTCACTCGTGATAAATGACGATTAGGTCTGTTTTCGTGCTTCCATATGGTTTAAAGGCAGAGCTCTGTCTGTGCGCTGCGTCTTTAAGTGACACCAGTGGAACCATTAACCCACCCCATCATCCGCCAGGGAAGAGCGGGCAACTCCAAGCACATCCATCCATGCACTTTCATCCTCCACAAATTAAGGAATTAAAGAGCCTACATAGAGGAGTTTCACCGTCCAGGTAACAGTAGATAGACTAACCTTTCTTTGTGCTCATAGTACGACTACAGTACGCGCTTTTATTATAAGGACTGGATTATTATTAATATTATTATTATTAATATTATTATTATTATGCAACTGCGTACTCTTTTAATCATAGATTGATTAAGCTTGCGTGTCTTAATGCAATGCAATTCAATTCTTACTTTAAGACATGTTGTGGGCTATATTTTATATATTTTATATGATTTATATCTTTTACTGAATATTTTCTACTCGGTTCAGGAAATCCGTTAGAGAAACAGACTTCTGTCAATCTCCATGACACACGGATGAAAGGATTACCAATGAAATACCTAAAGGCATCAATGACGTAACCTAATAACGCACTACTAATAAGCAAATAAATCATTTTCCAAAAGAATGACCTTAGAGTTGTCCCTCTTTAGCTACAATATTATTTAATCCTACATTTCTATGGTACCTAAAAAGTGAGGTCTGATCTTCGTCTAAGCTCTGCCTGTTCTAATAACACTCAGTTACAAATCTGTTCTCATCAGGTGGACCCATAATCAAACTTACATTTGAGGTGTGGGTTGTAGATGTGTCCTGTGCTATAAAAAAGGCTACAGAAACCTTTCTAAAGACCTGGTGCTTATCCCCCCTGATGTGTAAGCATGTTGGTGCAGCACTGAAGGTTGATCCTCTCAATCAAAGAAAGTCGATCATGGATGTGATTCCAACCTGGCTGGAAGGTAACACCAGGATCCTGGATCCCTGCAGTTGCATATTACACATAAGTACCACCCGAGTGTTGACCTGGCCATTTATTAATATTAAATAAGAGAAATCTTTTGCAAACAGAGATAATTCAGTAGTATTGTTACCCTCTGAAAAAGTGGGAGATATGCAAAGACTCACTTTGGCCACGACGTGCAGCGCTAAAAGAGATTTTGCAAACTAGCAGAAATATGTAGAACTAAAGTCTGTGTTTGTGCATTAATCATTAAAAAAAATCACGTACCAAACAAAAACTGTAGAAATAGGATACTTTCCAGCTTTGCAAATAGGCTGCAAGAAATTTCTCCTCATCATCATATAAGTCAGCTTCTTCAAGAAACAATAGTGCTGATTAAAGGAGCTTTGGAAAAACAGATTAACACATGTCTGTAATTAATCAGTGCATTCAGTAAAGATTGAGTGTTATTCGTTTAGGCAGCATGTGTTTTACACTGCTCACAAAAATTAGGACATATTTCAAAATGAAATATCCCATCAAGATATATCCCCTACTTTTTGTGAGCAGTGTACTATGACTGGACTTTGTAATAGGTAGATAGTGCAGAAGACCAGATCATTTCGAAGGGATCGCCGTTATAGCACGTGGCATGAGTAAATTAATCTGATCATCCATACCATTAAAACCACCTGCCTAATATTAATATAGCATATATCACCCTTTGGTGAAGCCAAGACTCTGATCTGTTAAGTCATGCATTCCACACAAGATCTCTGAAACTGTCCTGTGGTGTCTGGCAGAAGACTTTAGCAACAGATCTTTTAAGTCCTGCACGTTGTGAAACGAGGCCACCGTGTATTAGACTTGTTTGTCAGTCACATAACAGAAACGCTCGGCTGGATTGAGATCAAGCGGAATTTGCAATCCAAAATGGTTTTTTTTGCAGTGTGGCAGGATGCAGGGTGCTGAAAGAGGCCATTAGGGTATACTGTTGTTATAAAGGAATGAACTTGGTCTGTAAGCATACCTGTTTAGATAAGTGGTACATGAATGTCCAGTTGAATATTGTAGGGTGTTAATGTTGTGGCTGATTACTGTAGTTATACCATTAATATTTCCATTGTTATTATTATTAGTATTAGTAGTAGCAGCAGTATTATCAGTAGTACACTCAGATAGCACGACAATCTAATCCCTGTAGATCAGGAACCCAAGTGATACCTTTCAGTCAGGTCAGCAATCAAATACAAGCACTTTTAATTGTGTATGAGCTATAAGGAGAAGGGGTGGATGGTCTATAAAACAGTGACCATTATCCCATGCCCTTTTGCCCTTTGTGTCCTCTGGTGTCCTCTAGGAGCCCCTGCGGCTCTAAGCATAAAAAGCGGGATTAAAGGTCGATGGAATGTCGATTTCCAATCTGTCCGTCCTATCCACTGCATGTAGTGTCCTTCTTATTTATATGTACTACTTTACTAGTACGAGTACAGTCTGCGCCGGACAGCCCCGCCTCTAAAGGTTAAGCCTTTTAAGGCGGGATTAAGAAGAAGGTCTATTCATCATTGGCTTTCTTCTCTACTGAAGATTTCATCCAATCAGCGGCTTCGTCCTGCTTCTCTCTTAGGGTTTCTGACCAATCACCGGCTTTTATATTCATTCGTTAGCCGCGGAGCGACGGAGGCGTGGATGGAGAGGTCGGTAATAAAACAGTGCGCTTTAGTTTATTTACATTTATAATAAGCTGTGCGTTGATTTAGGACTGTGGATGTTAAAATAAACGATGACTGTTAGGGCATACCTTTGCGAATGCTTATTTAAACGCGTAGAATTAAAATCAGTGCGCAGCTGTTAGCATTAGCCCGTTAGCTGCACGTTATTATTGTTTTTTTTATTGTTATTAGTAGTAGTGCTGATAGAGCAGAATGTGTATTGTTTTGCTCGCTGTAGTAGCGTTTTTGTGAGTAATTGTACGCGTTTTTGTAGTTGTCTGTTTTTATGATGTGTGTGCAGCCGGCCAGTCCCTAAAAACAGAGACCACGTGATGCTG
>JAUZSU010170178.1:0-13223 GCA_034780255.1 Parotocinclus maculicauda | reverse complement strand
GGTGCTCTAAATTTGTGCCGGGTTGTTGCTATGGTAGAGCTAATTGGCTGTTATTATATCCCACATGGTTGCTACGTTTGCTAGGTGGTGTTATGGCTGTCATGGTTTACCAGGAAGTTGCTATAGTGTTGTAAAACTCTGTTACTATGCAGAAACTGTTTACAAGCATCAATAGCACAGCTGGTACGATGTCAATATTGGATATTGGTGTCAGATAACAGTATATCCATATTTGGAGTGTGCATAATAATAATAATAATAATAATAGTAATAATAATAATAATAATAATAATAATAATAATAATAATAATAATAATATTCACAACACTGTATTCCCTGAAGTGAACACAACATGGTTGCACAGTTAAAATAGATTTAAGTTGCTAGCCTATTGCTACACGGCCACTATGGTGTAACGATTTTGGTAGGTGTACACTATGACGCTCTAAATGTTTGCTGTAATTGTTGCTATGGTAAAGCTACTTGATTGCTATTGTATCCAACTTGGTTGCTAGGTGCTTGCTAGGTGATGTTATGGTTGTCATGGTTTACCAGGAAGTTGCTATGGTGTTGCTAAGTGGTTGATTTGGTTTTCCAGGTAGTTGTTATGGCATTTCTATGTGGTCAGTAAGTAGTTGGTATCCCAGGGTTTGGTAAGTGGCTGCTAGGTGGTTGCTTTGGTATTTCAGGCAGTTGCTATGGCTTTGTTAAACTCTGTTGCTATGCAGAAACTGTATACAAGACCAATAGCTCTGGAGCTGGTACGATGTCAATATTGGATATTGGTGTCATATAACAGTATAGCTGCTTTGGAGCGTGCAATAATAATGATAATAATAATAATAATAATAATAAAATAATAATAATAATATGTATCTATTTACCCTGTTTTTAAGTGTAAAGCACCCAGAGTGGCGGATAATTCACTGTGTTATATAAGCACTTGCTTTTCAGCTAATCTGAAGCGAAACAGGAGTGCATGCACATGCCACTTACAGGTACATAGAATGCTGATGCTTTACATCTGAAGAAGCTCATTTATCTTAGCAGAAGCCCACTTGCCACAACCTGGATAGAGAGTTGGTGGTCAGTGGAAATGTGCGTGGGTCAGAAAAACAGGGCTGTTTTTTCTATATTATGGCATATTAAATGGCAAAACAAGTTCATGACACAAGCAGAATTATTCTGGCCTTTAGTCCTTGTGCACTCACCATTCTCTTCTTCAAACCTCCTGCTGTTAGCATGGAAAGCCGAATGTAGCACAATTAGTGTCACTCAACCCAGCAGAAGATACCAGGCTGTAGCACAGCAGCAGTCCAGCCTTTTTTTCTAATATAGCTTTGTGTAGCCTTAAAGCGTAATATCATATGAAGCACATTGTCTATATAAATAAATGGTCAGAGATAAGTAGTTATCATAGATACGTAGTCAGACTGACTGATATATGGATGATTTATTGATCCAGAATTGAATGTGGGTATACTCTGTAAGATAGAGTGGATCAATCTTATATAGCTGGTTTGGGGGATTTATTTCTTCTGAATCTGTTCTGAACACCACTCACAATTCATCTGCTTTTGGGCAAAAATATAGTATGACTCAAGCAAGAGTCTCCCATCTTCAAGAAGCTTCTTAAAGAAAGCAAGCCACGTTTCATTTGACATTAAACTCCAGCTGTCTGAATCAAATCTTCATTGTTATTCTGCTGCACAAAAAGCATACTAGACCATAAATACCTCAATTTATCTATACTCACAAAAGCTTACATATTCACCACAATAAAAAGCATATTTTAACCCTAAACCTCAGTGAAAAGCCCCTTAATGCACTACATTCTTCATAGCCTTATAATACAGGAAACATTACAGGAAATCGTAGCCAAAAGAACTGCTCCCATCAAATTCTGCCAATGCCTCTTAATTAATGACACCCAAACAGCTGAATGCTCTTTAGACCAAAATGTCCAGTTGAGTCAAAAATTAGTTTTACTATTTGTTTGTAAACTTTTTCTGGAGAAATGTGGCTCCGGCGCATCTGAAGTTGATAACAGTATAGCAATTTAGTTCAGCTCTTGATTTGTGCTCTCTCCTTTCTTATATACTCTTACACACAACATTAATAACAAGACACAGAAGCTTTCTCTCCTGTCTTAATGATGATGGACTTTGGCACTTTGATGTTGATGGACAATATTGAACCCATCCCTCCTTAGACTGCAGCTTAAAGCAAAGATCTTTCATTTCTCCACAGAAGGACGGCTCTTCTTCATCCACACTTCACTGGATTCAGATTGGATTGAGTGATAAAAGAGTAATTTAGTTGGCGGCTCATAATTCATCTCTGTGGGATAAAAACATTTGGTTCAACAAATCCAAATTGGATTCAACATGAGTTAATAATAAGAAAGTGACAGACTATTGCAAACAGGCGACTCAAGGGGATTCGATAGTTTATTTCCCATTTCCAACCATCCCCTTCAGGGTAGCGAGGGAAGCATTTGCTAAATTCTTAAATGGATCCATTGGGGATGGGTTCAGAAGCTAGAAAATAAAGTTAGCAAATGTTTATGTCTTGGCGACCAATAAATGCTGTGACAGATGAAGTACTTTTACTTTCCTTGTGCCCTCAGTTTCACTCCCCCTAGATCTAAAACTGATCCACCGAGAAGAAAAGTGCACTGCAACATGACGAGAGAGGTGTCCGCATAGTCATTGAGGGGGTGCAGAAAAAACATATTATGCGGGCCTTTGGGGATAAAACCTTCACTGCCTCAGATTTCATAAGTGTGTACTGCTTGTTATTGCCTTCAGATGCTGGTATTGTGTTAACTGTCTTCTTCTGCTACTCCTACACTTCTGTGTGTGCGAGTTTCATCCACAACTCCTACTATTATGGTTCATATCCTTCAGGGCTTTAATGTGCACAGCCATGGAAATAATTCAAGCACTTGTCTGTCTTAGAATTCACCACAAATGTTTGCTTTGCTTATCAAACTTTCTACTGAATTGCTGGAAAATATGCACTTAGTTACAACTTTGTTGCTTGCTTACTTTATTTCTTTTACCTTAGATGAACTGTCCTGCTTAAAAATTCACCAGTTGTGGTGAAAGCTTAGTGGTAGAGGAAGACCATAACGCCTCTAAAAAGTATCTTAACAAGTTTTCGAGGATGTTTCGAGCAAAAACAGTCACAACAATCACATATCTATAAACTCTGGCATCATTTGCTTTATATTTATTTATTGAAATGTTCTGATGGCAGTATTATGATATTATAATATCATTCTGAGGCGACCGATCAGTTTTAAACAGTTTTTTCATCCATTCGAGAAATAGCTGAGCTCCTTTCTTCCGAAGAAGTGAACATTTTTCTCCACATATAAATTTATTGTAACCACATTTCCTGATCGGTCATTTTACCAAATTAATCATGTGTAATCCCGCCCTTAGAATATATTTCAATAAATAATTACCATTGAGTATTCAATAAAATGTGTTCTAACACCTCAGCATAACCAGAAGACAAAGTAGAAGAGGTCTGAATTAACTACGTAGTGCATGTGCAGCTTGAAACATATATATTATCTATTTTATATTATATATTATATATTATATTATATATTATATATTATACATTATCACCATTGATAGCGCTCTACCTTTCAAACAGGAAACAGTTTCAACTTGAATACGGGGCTATGTGAATATTATAGAATGTCCTGATTAGTACTTGTGTCTTTTTTCATGACTCATTGGTGTCAGAGTTTAGAGCTCTGCCAAGTTTTGGCACAAAATAAGCCCTGCTGTTAAATATGGTGTATGATCTGTGAATGTCGCTCTTTTTGCTCCAAACGTCCTGAAAACCTTGTTAAGGTGCTTGACTTTATGGTCTCCATGACATAGCATGAGATTTTAAATGAAACTCTGGCTGCCTCTACCACTAAGCTTTCGCACACCTGTTGGATGTTCTGGCAGGAAGGTTATTCAAAGCCAGTTAATGGAGTTAACAGAGCAGCAACTATGTGTATATTTTCAGCAATACAAATAGTAGCAAAACAAAATTGTGGTTCTAAGACAAACAAGTTTTAGAATTATTTCCTTTTCTGTGCACATTAAATCCCTAAAGGTTATGAGCCATAATAAAAACATTTGTTAATAAGTCTTGCACGATTGGCTGACAAGTA
This sequence comes from Parotocinclus maculicauda, assembly GCA_034780255.1. NCBI lineage: Eukaryota > Metazoa > Chordata > Actinopteri > Siluriformes > Loricariidae > Parotocinclus > Parotocinclus maculicauda. Next base: position 9,040 of record JAUZSU010170178.1, on the reverse strand, counting down.
CAAACTAAAACCTTTGCAAGAACTATTAGTAGCTGTCACACTGTGGATAGTGTGGGTAGTGACGGCCAGAGGATTGTGGTACTTTTTTACTTAAAGTGACTATTTTGGCACAAGGAATTTGGTAAACAACCAGCATGTTTAGTGCAAGAGTGTTTATTAGTGAAAAAACAAAAATCTGCTATATAAACAAAATTAATAGCTGTTACTCCAGACAACCCTCAAACCCTTCCCCATGACCTTGGTAAGCAGGGTTAAAGTCACTTACCCAGTTTAGAAGCGCTTGGATTCATCTAAATGCATTCTTTTTACATTCCTCTTTACACTGAGAGTGTTGAAGGCATGCCTTAGCTTTTAAGCAGCCTGTACAACTCTTCGCACTGTTAAGTCTCACCTTCCTCACGGTTAACTACCATGTAAAATAAAATACGTACACATCAGGCCTAAGCTAAATAGACGGAATGCCATTAAACAACTTATGAGCCATCATTAAATGATTTGAATCCTCCTTTAACAATGTAAACATCTGTCTTGTTCCTCTCTGTCTGAACTCAGATTAATCCAACAGCCATCTGGTCCCATTTACAATTAATTAGCATGGTCAGGTTTGAATACATTGATTTGATCTAATAAATGACATACAAATCATGATTTATTAACATGAACCAGTGCAAGTAAAAAAGGGAGGGCAAAGAAAATGATCACTGAAACTAAACAATAAAACTGAAACTGGTACACTGGTCAATGGTACATATTTGTGAAACTGCTCAAACATCATGTTATATAGACATACCATAAACTACATATTATTACTACAGCAAAGCTATGTGGGATGTAGGTATGCACCAATTTATGACCACATTACTTTCTATGAAACAGTATATTGACTTAAATAGATGTTGACTGGACATGACCTAGTAGTTTAGATAAGTACATTATAAGTACATTATGTTTTATGCCGGAAGTCATGACATTATGACTACCTCCTTGTTTTTACATTTATTGTCCATTTTATCAGTCACCTGACCTAAACCCTATTCAGCATTTATGGGGGTACAATAAGACAGAGAAAGCCAAGCATTCAGTAACATCAGAAGAATCTGTTTGGAATTTCATCACTCGTTTATTTTCTTTGGTTAAGATGTTTTGAGGTATGTTGGTCCTTTACTACAAATAACCAAACATACATTTCCACTTTTGATGTATTTTTTCTTTCTTTTTTGCTTTATCCTTACTTATCATGGTTAGAGTCACTAGAAGTTCCAAAACGTGTTTCCAAAATCTTGCATTTACCATCTTTCCAGAGGTATAGCAACCCCCCAGCTCTAAACCCCCTTTTCAGGCTAAGGATATGAAATAACAAAATTTTCTTGAATTATTTTTTATGTACTCACGAATACTGTATGTCCAGAGTGACTTTCTACTCACTGAAGTACGAATAGAGTAATACAAATACATTGGGCACAGGCAAACCCAGGACAGGGTCCATCCCTGTGTTCCCTAACTAAATCAGCTTACCTTCACATTGCAAGATCAGCCTGTGATTTGAACCCAGGTGGTAGAAACAGCTGTTTCTAGCAGCTGTCTCTTATCTATGAGCCACAGGAGCTACCAAGTTAGACTGGCATGTCTAAATTCCCTTATATACTATTGTACGTGAGAACAATTGTATGTGTCGATTAGCTTACTACCTACTACAAATTTTTATTGCTGTACGTAAGCTTTTGTGTAAATAAAAATAAATGTTTCACAGTAAATGTGTTTACATGCACTTAATAATTGAATCATAATCAGCTTTTTGCTGTTATCTGATTATTCAAGTGATTATGTATACAGCTTACTCTGATCTAGAAATCAGAACGAGTACCAGAATTTAGCTCAGTGATCCGATTTTTCAGTTGCTGTATTTGTTTAACCAGTTTTTAATGAGTTTTCTCTGTCTGCACAAGCATACAGAGCTGTCACCAAAGCGGTTAGCAGAATAAAACAGAGTTGCCAGATCCTCTTATTCTTTCTTCTGGATATGGCACTCCTGGAATTAAACGCAGCATTTGCGAAGGGGCTACCAAACACTTTTGGGCAAACTCTGAATTCAGTTTAGCACTGTACAGTATGCTTGAGGAATAAGCAACTAAGGTACATCATTATTGAAGTCTACATTACATTGTGTGCATTGTCACGGCAAATGTTATTTATATAGTTTTTTTGTTAATGAAACATTGTCTCAAAACAGCTTTACAATAATCTAGGTCCAGATTGAGTAAGGCTTGGGTGACAGTGGCAAGGAACAACTCCCTAAATTTACAAGTGAAAATCCTTGAGAGGATCAGGACTCTAAGAGGAATCCAACCTTCTTGAGCAGCATAGATGATATACTGTATGTAACAGTTAAATTATGTTACCTAAATAGTAAGCTTATAGTTATAAACAGAAGTTAAATATAAACAATAAAAGAGACAACACATTTAAATGAAATATAACATATCAAATAATATAATGACATGTAAAGTATGATAGATTAAAGAGCCCTTATTACTTTATGGCATGGACTCTAAAGATTTGAATGAAACATTACCTTGAATTTCTGCTCCATGCAGATGTTACAAGTCCTAAGCGTGTAAGACCTGTTGAACGGATAACTGGGAAAACATGATTAAATCAATGAATCAGCAGACAAGGTTCTTCCCTCTATACAACAATCGATGAATGTCTTACGGGTCAGTTAGTGCACATAAGATGTTAGATACACTAACTGACTTGGAGACATCTATCTAGTAGCATGTTGGACCTCATTTGGCCTTTCACAGTTCACTGTGGCAAAGATTCTGCTAGGTGCTGAAATTGTCCTGCAGGAATATTGACCCTAATGGACAGGATAGCTTCCCAACACCATTACCAGTGTGAACCATAACACCTGACAAGAAGGGTTTATCGATTTATGCTGCTTGTTCCAAATTCTGACCCTCCCATCAGCAAGGTGAAATAGGAAACTGTCAAGGTTCCAATTTTTGTGCTCAATCTTCCATTTTAGTCTTGTTGTAATGGTTCCCTTTGACAACAATTGCACTCAAACTGGTCATTTATTGTTATAGCCCATCTGTGAAAGGAAAGACAAGTTTTGCAGTAGGATAACTAAGTTTGAACACCTGCAATTTGCTTGATTGTACACCACCTGTTCATTAGAAAAAAATTAAGACAACATCCTATCCCCTTTTGTCAGCAATATGTAGTTTTTCACATCGAGTCTGAAACCCACAGACTGAGACACTGCGTAAAACAACAAAAAACCCAACAAATACTAATTTTCGCTTGTGTCTTTGTTTTTATAAAATACATGAAATATTTGTGACACTAAAAGAAGGGATATTAAAACAAAAGCAGACAGTGAGTTTAAGCAAAAAAAAAAATTATAATGCTCTTGTGAGGGTGTGAAGTTCCCACTATATTAACAAATGCTCTGTTGTTTTGTTTTGTTTTCGTGTGAGGAAATCATAACCCGTCTGAATAGGTCTTAATAGCTCTTTAGAAAGAATAGGTTTTCACCTAGTGTTTCTGATTAAGAGCTTAGAGAGAGTAGCTCCAGCCTATATTATGTAGACTCTGGTATTTATTCTTGTAGTCCTCTTCAAGAGAGTGTACGTTGTGCTATCTGCCATATTCCTGAGTGTTTTCAGGGGGACCAAGGCGCTTAAATGAGAAATGTGTAGCTTAACAATAGGATCACAGGCTTGGCTTTAAATTCTAATTCTGTTGGCTCAGTGGCTTTATAAGCATTTGAAGTGGTAGAACGATATATTAAGGGCAGGATGGCTCCATCTAACCTCACATCATCTACACCATCTAGCTGCAGGAGCCATCAAACTCAGCCCAGAAGCTGCAAATGAACTGGTAAATCTTTTCAGACATGGGAAATGTAATGCTGACAAATTCATTATGCCGCAACAAGATACACATCCAAGAGCCTCTAGATAATACTGGACAATGCCAATGATGCTTCCTCAACACCTAGGCATATATTTTGGAGTGCTGTTTCATAACACCATCTTAAAATTGTATTATTACATACCATTTTGTAGATATAACATAGTTTAGTGATTTCCTATCAAATGTTAAATCTGATCGTATATCCATGGACTCATGCTGTTGGTGCTTAATACTGGCTTTGTGTCTCAACAGAACGAAATTCAAAAGTCCAGGCAATGTATGCCTGCTCTTTAACTGTCCAATTTTGGTCATTCATAATTAACTGACAGAAGTGGAACCCTATGTGATTTTCTGCTGTTGTGCTGTTAGACTGTTTTGTAGATTCAACCTAGTCTTGAGAGTTCCTCTCACATTTTAAGTCTGCAGGTGCAACCCCAAACCATAAAAAAATATGGAAAATTAATATATAAAACAGTGATCCTTACATAAACATTTATATTATTGAGGGCAGCATGAACCTTAGATATTTAATGTTTTGTTTAAACAATTTACATTGATTTGTCAATAAACATCCAAGTTTCCATTTCAGGTGTGTAACACATTTCAAAATACATCGCGATAGGGACAATGTAGCTATGAATAAATATAAAAAAACATTTATGATGTGATTTTAAACAGGTGATGTCAACAAGTGAGTCTTTCCGGAGCAAAAGTGGGCAGATCTCCAGTGGTCAACAAATTTGAAATGTTTTGAAATATTTAAAAACAATGTTTTTCAAATACAGATTGGACTTCCATATTTCAGTTCTAACCTTTTATGATTTGCTTTGTTTTGTGTTGTCTTGGTGGGAAAGGAATGGACGTCCTTGGAAAAGGAATTAATGTTGCTAAAAAAGTGCACTTTTTCTGCATTAATTTTGCCATCACAGAACTAAACATAACTTGGGGCACTGACTTAATCCCATACCATGAAAGACCCTGGCTTTTGGACTTGTTGTTGATAATAATGGGCATGCACACAAGTCCTAAAAGGTGCTTACATTTACAGATAATGTTTAAATGCTTGTTGAGGCATATATTCCTCAGCTTCAGCTATGCACTTTTTGACTTCCTTCTTTTGATTCAGTGTTTGAATAGAACATCTTAAAAAGATATTTTTACCTTGGTCAGACATTTTTTGTTACAGAAACTGCAACTTACTTTTAAAAACCCTAAACTTCCAAGTTTGCGTTCATTACTTTAGTTGAGGTTAGAATTGGATGTAGGAACAGCAATAATTAGCTATAGTAATCATCGTCATCTAAAAGTCCCCACCAGGTTAGCGAGACAAATGTCAGTGTGTGATCAAGAACGTTATGTCTTGTTTTCAGAATGTCTAAGGGACAATGTAACCGAATGCTCCTGGGCGTTATTCGTTACATCCTAAAGATTCAAGTCAATATTTCTTATGTGTCCAGCCATTGAATTGATCCATGACCACAGATTCAACATGGATACTCAGTTGAAATGGATCAATTTGGCTTTCACAAAAATGGGTCAGGGTACACAATGGGTGCTATTTTTCAGAGCTGAACTCATTCACTCTCCCACCATTATGATTAAAAGTGTAAGCTCCCATTGTGATACTGTACTGCTAACAAATAAACATAAAAAGCTCAGTGTGTCTCTGCAAGTCACAAACATGAGGATAGTGACTGAAGGTCTGGTCTAAAAAGTATTTTGACAAGAAAATTTATAAAAAATAAAGCCAGCTGTCAATTGGGCAGAATAAAATCTTAATGCTATGGGCTACCAAAATTACTAAATTTACCATAGATCTACTCCGGAGGCAAATGTGACTAGGAATGTACTTCAATAAACCAATAGAGCCTGTGCAATTAAATAAATGGTAAAACTTAGGCATGAATCAAATATAATTTGAGTGTTTTTTACAAGGCAGTGACAAGAAAGATTTGATTAAATATATCAGTGATTAACAAATTAGATAGTTATTCCTAATATTTAAATCAGACATATTTTCTAGACTATGCAATATTGTCTATCGGCTGATATTCAGAATAAAATTCAACAAGCAGCGGTACGCTGGATTTGCTATTTCTATTCTTTAGTTCCGTTATGTTTTAATTAATTTAAGTTCAAAACAGTGGACTGCCTATGTGGAGCATTGTGCAAAAGTCTCAGGCATTAGATTTGTTGTTTTAGCAGTTGTAAGTTATGATCACCATACAATAATTTTTTCTATCTTTATTAAAATACAATCAGAAAATGCAGGGAATTTTTATGCAACATTAAAACTGCAAGAGCAACAACAAAAACCTGGACAGAGAAAAAAATACACTGCTTAAAGCTAAAGAAGAACTTTAGGACGTTCTGCTATAATATACCATAAGATTACTTTAAAGGACTTTTTGTTCAGAAGATTATATGTTTTTTTATTTATTTTTTTATATTTCATTTTGATATGTTTGTTTTTTCTTTGTATCTTCTTACAGATACTATATATAATTACATAATTATCCCTGATAATTATAACATTGCTGAAACAATAAATCTGGCATGGCATATGACTCTCGAACATTATTGTAATTAATTTACATCTTCGTTAACTGTGTCTATCTTTTAACCCACCAAAGAAAATAAAAATACATTCAAATTAAAAAATAAGTTCATATATTGACACACAAAATAAAACTACCTAAAGGCTTGGTCCTAATTTTACAATGTATGCATGTGTTTTAGCATTGATTGTTAGTGTTAGCACTGTCTGTTCATCTTGGCACAGTCTGGTATGGTTTGCATTGTCTGACTGGTTTAGCCTTGTACATTTGTATTAGTTTTTAGTATTTAATGTTTCTATAACCACTGTCAATTTATTAGCATTTTCCATTTACAGTTTTTACCATTACAATTACCAACACAACAACAGACCGATTATGCATTATGTACAGGCAATGTAAGGCAACGAAACCACTTTTGATACCCTAAATAAATGACACTAATTAGAGCAAATTGGTGACATTCATTTGCCCTAATTATTGTCACGTTTGTACTTTTATTATCTTGCTCTAATTATCGTTACAGCACATGAAGCCCAGATAAGACGGTGATGATTTGCCACACCATCAGAAGGATCTTCTAGCTATAATCTATGTTTCATGTGCTATAAATATAATTAGAGATAATTAATAAAAGTTAAAAAAAAGTTGAGAATAATTTGCTTTGTCTTTTTTAGGTTTCCAAGTCATAAAATTTTTTTAAAAAATGCATTCTTCTATGAAATATTGTGGGTTGTTCATTCCCTTTCATGTCGTGTTTTCTAACCACTCAAGGTTAAAATGTCCTTTTTCATAGCTGCATTCTCTTTATCTAAACCAGTAGCTCAGCTCTTGTATCTGTTTGGCATCCATGATGATTCATGTATGCCTCAGTGATGCACATGCAGCTCATCTTCAATAACCATATAGGTAAGGACTTCAACCTTGAGTTTGCTTCCATTTTGTTTAGTAAACTTTATTCTAAATAAGCACACAGACAAGACTCCAGTTCCTGCTCAGAATAGGTACAAGAACTGTATTCTCTCATTTAAATACTTAGCGTGTAAGATGTGGTTCAAACCTTATCCGAAAAGCTTTTATCTGCAACAACAAAAGATGATGCAACCTTTGAGAACTGGGTTGTGTCTTTTACATGGGTTTCAAAAATATGTTTTGTCATATTTAAGGACTAAATTTAAACCTTACCTAGGGTAAGTTGGAAGTGTGTAATCTATTGAGAGATGGATAAAGGTAATGTAGAGTTTTTGCATAAAGGGTGATGGACCACATCAAACTGTTATGTTAAACTGTTAATCCAAACATAAAACATGTGATTGATCTATCACAGTTTTCACCAAGAGTCAAAAGTATATATGCAAACAAGTCTAATCTTTCTCATGTATGAACTAGCATTACAGGAGAGAGTGAGTAGGCCTTTTTGTTCGCTTCCATACAACTGCTTATGTGTACTTGTATTTAAGCTAACCTCTGCATTCTTATAATCTCACCTATGTATTTGTGTTTAATTAGATATTTCCACGACAATAATAAAATCATAATTATATTCCAGTCTTTTGTCAACACATTCCTTTATACCATGGACTGTGATCGAGCAAAGATCTACTAAAGTACAAATTCAACATTTGAAGGACAAACTTTTAAAATGGGAAAATCATAAAGCAGATTTTGCATCTATTTAATTTGATACAATATTATTTAAACTTGCGGTCAGTAAATTATTAAGCTATTAGTTTATAATATAATAATTTTATTTAATAAATAAATAATATCTGAATGGTTTGTTCTGATTGACACGAAAAAATATATAAAAAAGTACAATAATAACAATAATAAAAAATATGTAAATAAATGAAAAAGAAATAAATAATAATAATAATAATAATAATAGAAGCCAAATGTAACTAAATAATGGATATAAGTATTATTAATATAAATAAATATAAATAATAACAATGAATAATAAATGAAATATTATAAACATAAATGTGCTTTCATTTATTAAATATAACTATTACTGTTTCATATCGTTACAATATCTTACTGTTAATTACTAAACTCACTGGGGAAATGTTTGTCATACGGTACAGAATCTCCGTAAACTGGGGATGTAGAAAGTACTGAAAGGAAACAATGACTTCCAGTATAACTTGCTGACAGGTTGCTTAAAACAATGTTTTGCCAACTTTTATTGGGCAACTTGTCTGGCTTTTGCCGAGCCTTGACCTTCACCCAATTAGACACCAGTGAGATGAACTTGAATGTCAGCTGTGAGCAAGAGCATATTATGAGTGCTTGACCTCACAGTGGTGTACAGTATACAGTGAAACGAAACAACGTTCCTCCAGGACCAAGGTACTACATAAAACAGTAAAGTTCACAACATAAAAGTGCATGTGTGGTGGTGTTTTCTAGCCTTTTCAGTAAGATCTCATGATCTATAGTGTCAAATGCAGCACTTAAATCTAATAGAACAAGAAAAGAAAGAAATCCATTATCTGATGATATTAATAGATCATTAAGTACCCTAATTAATGCTGTTTCAGTACTATGATGAGGCCTGAATC
>JAUZSU010170157.1:0-13225 GCA_034780255.1 Parotocinclus maculicauda | reverse complement strand
AAAACTTGTTTGCAAATTTATTTTTCAATGAACAAAGTTTGTAAGCAACAGTAGTTCTTGTTTGTACGTTCGCTATATGTGTGAATTGCACAATAAAGATATAATAAACATTTAATATGTTACATAGCACGTACCGTCTTGTAACATAGGGCATGCTTGTTTATTCGGACCAGCCGGTTATTAAACAATCGTGTCCTGATGTGGTCCCATTAACTGGAATTGACTGTATTTTTATACTAACACTATTTTGGTAGTATTTTATGCTAACATTGTGTTATATTATTTCTATGCTAGCATGTTTAGTGGCATATTCATACTAATATGCATTAGTAGTATTTTATAGTAACTCTGGTTTTGTAGTATTTATACTAACATTGGTTTTGCAGCATTTGAATACTTACACTGGTTTACTAGTGTTTCTATAGTAACACAGTGATTTAGTGGTATGACAGTTCTAACTGTAAGTATTGTTGTACTGTACTTCTACACCTGAGGAAGGTTATCTGAAAGAGAAAAGGCGTGATAGAGAATAAGTAGTAAACACCTACTTCACGGGACAGAGACTGTGTGCCAGCAAGAGCATGTTAAAGCGAGGAGATTGTGGTGTCAGATCACGTCTCTCAGAGCAGACATCCAGCCAGCCTGCTCATTCATAAATGATCTAAGCCAATTGATTGGGCTATAGAAAAACACTGGAGCTGTCTGGATACATCTCACGCTTTGCTGATGCGTCTAACACAGATCAGGACTTCACACGAGAGCGTGCAGCGCCTATTGCGTCAGGCAGTGATGCTGCTGTCAGTCTGCACTCTCTTCAGCAGTCTGGATTGACCTTAATATCTGTATATGATGTCTGTCGAAACGGCTTTAAATGGGGTTTACTAAAACATAAATAGTGCAGTCGGGGCATAGTGTTCATTATAGTGATTCATTCAGAATCAACAAGCTTATTCAAGAGGTGCAAAGATATTATGAACAGCAAAAACAACCGTTTTGCTCTAGAGATCCTCTAGTGGTCAAAAGGTATATAATATACAGCAATGATCCATTTACCAGACGCATTCCGTGAGTAAGAACGTTGACCGGGGCGAAGTCACAACTTTTTGTGCGACAGAATTGTAAGAATAAACAGTATTTTCACATGAAAACTGTGGGACCGTGGTGGCCTAGTGAGTAAGGTATTGGACTATGGACCAGAAGGTCCAGGGTTTAGATCCCACCTCTACTGCAGTTGGGTCCCTGAGCAAGGCTCTTAACCCACAATTGCTTGGATTGTAAGAATATATTATTTGTAAGTCACTCTGGATAAGGCCATCTGCTAAATGTCATAAAATGTAAATAAAAACTGTCAGACATGCAAATGAAAACATGGATGCAATCTACACAGCATCTGAAGACTAAATTGTTATACATAATGTAACCCTTGTGAAATTGATTGAAATTCCAATTTAAAAAATATAAAAAATGCAGTATTGCATGGTTATGAACCTGTGCAGAAGAAAGCCGTAATGGTTAAGAGGACAGTATGATGGACTAGATTGTTTGATGGAATCACGGGATGGGGACAAATAAAAAAGTACTTCTTCACCTCTCATGCAATATGTATGGGGAAATACTGTACTATTTTGATTATTTAGTTATGTACACTACATATTCCATCTAGCACTGACATGTGGAGTGTATTACATGTAGATTATATGTAGAGATGCACAGAATGCATTTTTTTTTAAACATATGACTGGCCGATTCTTTTTTTTCTGTTCAAGAGTTATAAATGATTTAATATAATTTTGCTTTATTTGAAACTTCTATCATTAAAAAGAAAGATTGGAGCAGATGCTGGCTTGTGTCTGGCTCTGCACTCTTATCAGATTTATCTTTATCTTTATCTTTTTTATCTGTGTTTTAAACAAAATAGCCATTTGAATTATTGTTATTGAAAGCAGTGTGTTTTTAATATGTTCCTGTGTTTGTGGTTTGTCACACCGCAGTGCGCGAATGTGATGATCTGTGACCGACAAGGAATAGGTTATATGACACTGATCATCGATTATTGGTCTATTACACTGAAAACTGTAGATGGACACTTGAAGCCATTCGGTTAATGGCTTTATGAGGTTCAGATATGTTGAATGGAAGCTCAAGGTAATTTTGAGTTATATATGCGAAAAGAGAGGTCTGTGGGCGTCCATGCTTCCTTAACCAGGTCATACAGGGGTGTCGTTTTTTTTTTTAAGTTTTCAATTCAACAGCTAGATCCGGAAAGAGCATGAATGTGCAGAAGCGTGACCCAATCTCATCCTGATGAATAGATCAACAGACAACACAAACACGAATACACATGCTAAAAATGCTCGCTACGAAATAGCAACTCCATTTAAAAGGGGGTTGCTGAGATAAAGTCTGTCCAATTCAGAAGGCATCTTTAAAATGAAGGCCAGATCCAGGTACAGTTCCAACCTGCATACCACACAGCGTCTTTTCATACACCAGGACCTTTATTGCCTCTTCCTGTCTCATTTTCAGGATTTGATTGGCAACTTGCATGTCTCTCATCTCTTTAAATGAATTTGAAACTCCTCCACTAGACATGCTGCTTCCAGTCCTTCCTTCATATCCTGTCCACATCTGTTGTGTGAAGTGGGCTTTTCAGCAGATTTTGTATTTATATATGTAAATGTCAGCTCATTGGGTTTCTCGTTTCAGTTCCTTGTATTCATTGTGATCTTCAAGAGTTAATGTCAATTCATTTCTGCAGTACCTTTCTCACACTCAAGGTCACTTTGCAGTACAAACCACACATCACGTCAACATAACAGCTCAAAATATACTAAACATGGAGAGCTGACTATAGACATATAATTTATATACAAGAGTTATAGGTGATATAGAATCAGAGAAAGAATTAATGAGTTTTAAGTCAATTAAACGTTTAAGTGAGGTTTAAATGAGGACAGAGAGGACAGTCTACAGGAGGGAGTTCCACAATTGGTACCTGCCTCTCATAGGTTGTGTTCACACACCAGGTAAAAGTGTAAAAACAGGTCAGCGTGTGATTTTTGAGGTAGAGTGAACAGAAATAAAAACACTGAAGCTGACATTTTCTGTTCCCAATTCGGGCCACTTTCATATGTGATACTGAAATTCAGTACATATCTGATTGTTGCTGTGTTACTCAGTCTGAACAGCCGGAATTTGTATGACTTTACGTCATATCAGCTCGACATTTGTTATAAATTGCTTACAGTGGAGATGGGAGAAAAAGCATAACAGCAGTGAGGGAGGTTTTCAGTGGAGGGGATAGCCAAGTAAGAGACCTCATAAATATTTGGGGTGATATCTCCGTGCAAACATAATGGGAAGGCACATATCGCCATCACTCTTTGTTGAGAAAATTTCTAAAGAAATGGCTAAACTTGGCTACAAGAAAAGGTGGCTGCAGTGTCAAAGTAAAATAAAAAGCTTAAAAGCAAAGTATAAAGAAATCATGTTAATGATTGTGCCCAGCTGTAGATTTACCTTACGAAATTAACTGTTTCCCAAATGAACTCTAATACATTTTGTTCGAATTTCCCCAAAAGAAATAATATAAATAGGATCACTCCATTCCAAAATGACTTTTTACACCTGTATTGAGATTTAATTGATGATTAAAAAAAGCATTAATGAAGCAAAGTAATAAAATATAATAATAATAATTAATAATACAAAATAATTGAAATATAAATACATGAATGAAGTGGAAATAAAGATCAACTTTATAGCCTCTAAGGTGACCACAGTCTCAGCATGTCTTGTAACTTGAAATCACACCCACAGTCTATAGTTATAGTCTACAGCTATAATATAATATAATATAATATAATATAACATAACATAATATAATATAATAAATTAATAGAATATAAAACGGATATCATGGTTAGGATGGCTTATTTTCTTCCTCGTATTACTGGTGCATTATCGCCACTGACTGCACTGAATTACATACACCACAGCACAGAGTGTTTTATTTATTTATGGTGCCCATGTTTGAATCCAAAAGTTTTGATCCAATTTAGAGGCTAAACAAAAAATTTTAACTGTTCCATGTCCAAATTGTTTGAGAAGATTATTTTTTATTTGGAGGTTCCACTGTATAAATAAAACTCCCTGGTTTACAAGGAACACATGTATTTACATTAATATTGAGTTATTTCGCGCTCCCTTATCCAGAAGCTTGGTAGAGGCTGGTATCTTAACTGCTACACCTCCATAGACTTGGTTAGGTAGTTTGTTAGCAGCATTTGGCAAGAATTTTGATTCCAATATAGGGTTCACAGTATACAAAACATCTTGGTATTCATACAATTTTATTTAATGCTTCCAATAATGCATTCTCAATTTTTCTGAGGGTATACCTCCCAAGGGGATTAATAAATCTATCTATCCATCAATCCATCCATCCATCCATCTTAATTAATTTTAGGAAGATTAAGTGCATTTATGGTATAGATGTCTGTTTGCGTTGCTCATTTTCTGGCCCCGCCAAAGTTTTCTGTGATGGCAGGGTTAAGAGAAATCCTTTTAAAACACACTTCCTGTTTCATGCCTGGGTGTGCTGAGAACGCACACTCAAGCAGGCGGATATTCAAGTTTCACACTTTATCCTCTGTCTTGTTTTCACCTCTGAAAAATGGTTTTCAGGTAAAATGATAACTCTCTTGATATTCAGCTTTATCATTTGCTACACTTTCTAACAGGAAGATATTTTTACATTTTTAACCTGTGTGTGCTTATCTGGGTATTTATATATACAGCCAGTTATGTAGTTAGCGCTCCATTCTTCGTGTCATTTTGCCTTTTGTCTAAATAAAGACTAGATGAGATGCATGATGTAGTCCAACATTACTTCAGAAAAATTATACATGTAGACATTTACAGTCTGTGATTAGAGTGTACCCTGTTATTATCCCAAACATGCCAGTACCTGTAATCTGGGAGACACCCCTACTCTCACCCCTAGTATAGTACCAAGTGTCTGTTCAAGGCTTCATCATGGACATACGCTGAAAACAGTTTAACCTTTAGGCATCGGGAACACACACTTCAATTCAAGGTGACCCAACAGTGGTTTACCTGTTCTTATTGCCAGTGCACTCAGACCAGGCCAAAACAATGCATGCCGTTCCATATATTGGTCCCATGCCGTTCGTATTTTGGCTCTAAACGCCGTTCCGTATATCATCTCTCATGCTGTTCCGTTTTTGGTTTTCTCTTTTGTTTCTTTTTATGTTTGGGTTCAGGCTACCTCTAGTTTTATTCTTTTGGACTCGCGGCTCCCTAGCCGCTTCTCTGGACTCTTGGCTTCTGCTATGGCAGGACTCCATCACCCTGGCACCTCCGTGTTCATCCCGAGAGGAGCGGAGACTCCTACTGGGACTCCGGGTACCCTGTGCGGCGGCTCGACTTTCCTGAGAAGCCAGGTTGGCTTTCTCCGGCTGCGAGGACTTCCCACCAGGCTCCGGTCACAGGATCCAGGACGGGCACTGGACCTCTTCATCGCAGTTGCCGGACTGGGGTTTCCTGTCTTTTGTTTTTTAGTTTGTAGTTCTGTCTGTGGATCACTGCATTTTGGGCTCCGGTTTAAATCCTGTGGGGTTCCTGGGGTATTTGGTAAGTCAGAGGATTGTCCCGCCAGGTCTCCAGGATGCCCCACTATAACAATTATTAAATTCCTTTTACAATGTGTTATCTTTTTCAGATAGCATTTGTTAGATCAAACGGGCGCTGATCTTATCGTTAATCAGTGCTTAAGTGTACAGTGGCACTCGGTATATGTACAGTATGAGGTAAGAAGATGGCAGAAAACAAATGCGTGGCACAGTGCTTAGTGCTGTTTCCTTACAGCTCCGGAGACCTAAGTTTGATTCCCGGAAAGACTGCTGGCTGCGTAGAGTTTGCATGTTCTCCATGTATATCTATGATCTTTCCCAAGGTGCTATTATTTCCTTCAACGTTCAAAAGACATTCGTCATTAAGCAGCTTTTGTTACATTTCACATAAGTATGAGTGCTTATGTTCGAGAGTCCAATGCAGGATTGTTTCTCATCGAGTGCCCCGAGTGTAAATATGAATTTGCACCCGCCTACTCGTACTGGGCGCACTTCCTTCTGAACCCCGATGCAGTCGGTGTGTAGGAATTTGAATCTAAATACCTGATTAGGCTTCAGGTCGTGCTGCACCTCTGATTTTCGATTGCGTTTGGAGTGAATGTTTTGCGGACAGGAGAAATGTAGCATCCACTCATTAGCGCCTGTGTGTATGCAGAGATAAAAGGATGTTTTTCTCTGCAGAAACAATTAGGGCTCTCCCCCGTCCCACGATTCCATCTCGAAACTCATCAGCATCTCGCAGTCTCTCTCTCACTCCCTGTCTCTCTCTCTCTCTCTCTCTCCATTTCCACAACACAAATTGGACCTATTCAGAGCGACAGCATGGACACAGCTCCAGCTGTTCTGTAATTTCTAGTGCCATTGTTTCTCCCTCTGCCTCCTTGATACAAGCCTGGACTGTTTTTATTTTCCCTTTATGAAGGTTAATTGAGTCTTTTGACCCCGGGTGTTTTTTCGACTGTATGTATTTCCACACATTCATACACCTCACAATAGGAATTATTAGACTGCAATTGCTTATTAGCAATTACAATGGAATTGAAATTTCTGAGAGAAAATCTATTGTCACTTTCAGTCCCTTTTGTCTGTGTTCAGTGACGGTCCATTTCCTTTGGAATCGCTCCTTGTTTATCGCTGCTCATCGATCAGAAGTGTCTCCGTGCAGGTATTCCGAGCGCATCTCTACGCCAGTGAGGTTAACTATATTGTCTTGTCCAGTGGTTCAGTCTGGACAATCTGATTATCACATGAGATAAAGTATTCCTGGTGTTTGGAGACCATTAAATGCTCCGGCCGACTGTCCTGAAACAAAAAGCCTTCAGGCTGTTTTATTGATGCACATAGGTGTTTTAATCGCTCACTATTTCCACAGTGAACATCGTGCCTCACTCAAGGGCAGGAAATCCAGCCTGGACTCTTCGAGTGGAAAATGGCACGGTGCTCAGGTTCCTCACTGCAGGAGGCTTCCGAGTGCTTTGAGACGCCCACAGGCACGGCACCTGGGTTCACCGGGGCTCATCTGGGTTAATCTGGATTTAATTATGCAGCTGGGGAAGCAGTGGTCCTCAGGGGAGCTTGTGGGTGGTTGACTCTATTTTAGCAGTACATGCATTGTGTGTGTGTGTGTGTGTGTGTGTGTGTGTGTGCACGTCTCTTTTAGAGGCTGCCTATAAAGGTAGAAGCCTTTAAGACACAGGTGTGCTCCGCTGTGTCCAGTGTAATTTTCATTCCTTGCTGGTTCCACGGGTCAGTAGAACAAAGTTTTACTGATGACTTGTATATATATATACATCTTCTCTGACCTGAATAAAAAAAAACTTTTTTACATCAATCTGTTAATTTATTTGTCTTATATATGTAGTAATGATTCTTCCAAACTATAACAACTGATTCTGTTTCTCATCAGACTCATCAGAACAGGCAACATTTTTCCAGTCTTCTATTGTCCAGTTTTTATTTAAATTGTCAAGCCCATGTGAATTGTAGCCTTAGTCTTATATTTATATTTGTACATATACATGTACATGCATTTAGCAGACTTTTGTTACACCCATATCTGGAGCAACTTACAACTCATACAGTCTTACAATTTAAGCAATGGTGGTGGGTTAAGGGCCTTACTTAAGGACCCAACTGTAGCAGCATTGGCAGAGGTGGGATTTGAACCCTGGACCATCAGGTTCAGAATCCTGTACCTTAACCACTAGGCTACTGCAGTGTGGCATCCGGTATGGTCTTCCGCTGCTGTAGCCAAGCTGCTTCAGGGTTCAAGCTGCTTTGTTTTCAGAGATGCTCTTCTGTATACCTCGGTTTTAACGACTGGTTATTTGAGTTACTGTTTGGCATGGATGTGCCATTTTTGCCCAGATAACTGCAACTCAGTTGATATTCACTCTCTGGGGCTCCAGCTTTACCATGTTAACAAAGCTTTAACAAAGGATCCCTGCACGCTTAAATCCACACTTCAGAATGTATTATACACCTTCTATGAAAAGCACACATAGAACACTGTTAGTAATAGAGAGAACAGCTCTGTAGTAATGAAGCATTGTTCCGGCTTCATTTCTCACCAAGGTTCTTTACTTTCATAAACAAAACAACACATATTCTTACTCTCGCTCTGAAAGCTAATTGCTGTTAGCCGACTGGAGGCAGAAAAGCTAGCAGAGGTGAAATTGCATTACGGAAGGTTAAAATTGCACTCCATGTTTTTGCAACGACAAGCAAGTTTTGGCATTATCTTTCTCAGACCCACAGGGCTCAGAGACAGGATCTGCATGAAAATGACTTGATCTAAAAAAAACTAATAAAATATGGAAACCATTAATGAAGTACAAAAGAAGCACAGGTATTGCTCTGAGCGTCAGTGCTTAATGGAGACTGTGACGTTTGCCTTGAAAATATTATAGAGTACAGATGTTCTTTGACTGTTACAGTTCTAATAAAGTAAGAAAAACATATGCTGAATCCAAATTGGTCTAATGTTCTCCAGGTTTACTGCAAGATTTCTTATAAACAGCTCAGAACTGGGGAAGGAAAACAAAATTGGGCATTGGATGTACTTACTGTATAGTTTAAGTCATGATAAGAGTTTACTCAGAAATTTACCAGCATCTTCTAAGAGAAATATTGATAGTCATGAAGGGTTTATCTCATTTTCACACTTGCAGTATTGATTTGAAAATCTTAATGGTTACATGATAACTAAAGTCAGGTATTCGCTGCTTAACGTCCATGTGTTCAACACTTATTCACTATAATGTCTAAGGTCTTAATGATAATAGAAAAGCAAAATCTGTCTGCTATGCATCTTAATTCACTTATAAATGAGAGAAAACTGTTACGAGTGAACCCTTGCAACACCTGCTGGTGGTTGTAGATCGTTTCGAAAAACTTGTTTACAAATGTATTTTAAAATGAACAAAGTTTGTAAGCAACAGTAATTCTTGTTTGTACGTTCGCTATACTTGTAAATTGCACAGTAAAGGTTTAATAAACATTTAATATGTTACATAGCACGTCCCGTCTTGTGTCATAGGGCATGTTCGTTTAATCGGACCAGCCGGCTATTAGGACCAAAACGGTCGCGTTCTGATGTGGTCCCATTAACCGGAATCGACTGTATATCAATGCTATATGAGAAACTGTAGTGTACTGGTATTAACAATTAATCAAGCTACGGAGGTGTTTCCCATTAATTGATTTAGTTAATATCTGAAACAATAGATTAATAGAGCCTAAAACCAAACACCTGATCTCTTGTATGATGGAGACTGGAGGGAAAATTCAGTTCAGTTTACAGAAATAAAGGAATGCATTCTTGATTGAGCTGACATGCCACGTCAACTCTAGCAGAACAGCCCATTTCAGAGAGTAATTTCAACAGTAAAGGCTAGTTTATGCAACCTTCTGAACAGGCTTCTGACGATTATGGGAGTTTGGAAAACCACAGTTAAAGGGAGGCAGAGCAGTTTAGAGAAGGTGTAGTCATGAATAGAACAAAAAACTAACGGTGCCTGCAAGATATTACTCCAAATGTGCCACTAAAAACTGCTGCTCATTCATTCAACTTTAAGCATGTGACTTTCACCGCTTTCACTTTCACTCAGTCACCGCATGATTATTAACATACCCTTGTATGGCAGCATATGGCTGAGAATGCCAGCTTAAAATTGATTTTAGGACTACTTCTGATGATGTATAAAACGCTAAATGTGCAGTAAGCACGTTTGTTTATCTATGATGTGCATCACTTTACTTGGCAACCTTATACAAATTCTTGTTGTCTCCACCCCTGCTAGCAAAACAAATTCTGTCTATTTAATTTTAATTTGGCCCAATGAGGATTTACAAATAAAATGATCAGAATGACATTCTTTAAAAATTCCGTAGAGCTGTGCAAAATGTATAAATTATTCTTCAGTACGCACTTTATCCTGGTTATGGTTGGGGTGGGTTCAGAACCCAACTTAGAAATATTGGGACAGAGCTCCAATCACTCCTTCTCATCCAGGGGCAAATAGCAACCAATAAATCCAGTGGCTTTTGGGAGGGAATAAGATACCATAAAGGAACCCAGAGAAAACTTCAAATCTATGCAGTTGTTGAGATCATGTCAAACTGTGGGCACATAACATACACTGTTATGTTTGTTTGGAGCTGAGCAGTAACTCGAGTACCCAGGTGAAGCTTGTATGGATGAGGGAGTGTATCTTGATGTTCACCGTCTTCATTTTGGTGAAATTATTTGGGGAGGTAATATGAGGACCTAGAACATCTAAACAACAACAATTAAATACAGAACATCCCAAAACCTTCACCAGTCCACCTAGTGGTATGTTTTATTTGGTAGGCAAAACTGGGATATGCAAAGTTAAATCACAAGGATGGGGAGAGCATGCTGAAGTTATCACCAGTCCACCTAGTGGCAGGTTTTAGGGTAACCATGGGACCTAGAGACCAACATGGTGATGAGACTATGACAAACGTTCTACCAGTCCACCTAGTGGTATGTTTATGTTTTGGTATCTTCAAACTCTGTACCAGTCCACATATGGTGGACTCGGTGGGCAGTCCACAGTGGCCGGACCTGAGGGACAAAATGGACATCCATATGGAATCGTAGAACATACCAAACAGTGTATAAGTCCAGATGTGGAAATCTGGAAGTGTAGCCAGGGGAATCCACATAACTTAAGAAAACATGACAAATGAATCTACAGTTCAAGCTTAAAGAATAGCTAAATGAAAAAAGAATTTAATAAAGAAAGAAAGAAAGAAAGAACGCATGCATTTGACTAAATCTACTTCCCGGTAAACCCCTTCACTATGTCTTATTAAATTACCCAGAGCTAAAGGAAATGAAAGAATGCCATGTGTGACCTGTTGAGTCATTCTCCACAGATCTCACATGCACCTATTCAGAATTTTAACCTTTCAGACAGCAACAATGCCAGTCAGTATCCTTCTGCAAAGTGCTAAAGTATGGATGTAGAGAAATAGCAATTTGGCCTGAAAAGGTCATTTTGACTCCAACAGCATGAACAGATTTTTTTTTATTATTATTTTGAGCCTTCAATAAATGTAGCCTTTGTCATCCAGAGTCAAAAGAAAGTTTACGCACTTGTCGAAAGGAACTGGATTTCTACCTTACTTCTTATTAGTTTCATCCAGATCCTAATAATACAACAAATACAAGCTTATAACTTAACACAAGGCTAGAATATTTTAATTATATTAAGTCCCTTATATAATATAGGGACCTTATTCAGAGGGGTAAGCGATGCTACGGGATTATCATATTTGTAGCAAGATTACGATTCACAATAAGATTTCATGTTGTTCTTGACTGATTTGCACCTGATCACTTTGGTTAGAAGAATAACTTCCATAAAGTGCACTTTATTACACAAAGTGCCAGCTTCACTGACTTCACTGACCTGTATTAAAACCCTGATGCTCGCTTACAAAGCTAAAAATGAAACAGCACCATCTTGCCTCGAGGCTTTAATTAAACCATACTCTGTACCTCGTACTTTCGTAGACACGTGCTTCGTTCGACTGGATCCTTTATGTATTATGTATTATGTCTTTTCTGTGTGGAGTCTACATGTGTCCTTGTGCCTGCGTGGGTTTACTCCGGGTACTCCGTTTTCCTCCCACAGTCCAAATACATGTGTGTTAGGTTAATTGGTAAAAAGTGGCTTTTAGTGTATATATATATATATATATAAGGGCAAGAACAACCCTAGACCCCAATCCATCATAGGGCACACACACAGTCACAATCTGTCTCTGGCTGTTGATCCCACCCATTGTGAAGTCTCCGTGCTATCTGGCTTTCACTGTACTCTTTGGGGTGCTTTCATGTGATGTGGTTGATTCCTGTCATTGAATATTTAACAGCTGACTTACAAATTTACTCATAATCTTCATATTCATTCGTAAATTTTGAATTTAGTTAGTTGATTGATTGATAGATTGACTTCTGACATAATTAGCAGACTGGCATCTTTTGAGCAACAATCCTAAGCCACATATAGCAAATAAATCCAACAACATAGACTGTGTGGCTGGTGGTGTTTGTCTTCTGGTGCATTTAGTTCACTCGTTTTTAACTTCAGTCATGGGCTTTGTCACTCACATGCATTCAGTGTGTATCCGCAGTAGGTGTGTTTGACTGTTATTTGTTAATTTATTTATTCTGTACTTTTTCAATGCCCTTTTTTGTACTTTTTAAAACCCTGATGCTCGCTTACAAAGCCAAAAATGAAACAGCATCATCTTGCCTCAAGGCTTTAATTAAACCATACTCTGTACCTCGTACTTTCGTAGACACGTGCTTGGTTCAACTGGATCCTTTATGTAAGATGAAAGGAAAACAAGCATAAAGACTCTTCTCTGTCCTGGAACCCAGGTGGTGGAAATCCCTTCCACTGGATGTCCAAATAGCTGAGTCTCTTGCTGTCTTCAAGCGGCGACTAAAAACTCACCTCTTTACTTAGCACAAGTGAAGGCTGCAAATGCAACAATAACAAACAAAAACAAAAGAAAACCTATTGCTTGTGTTTTGTTTGTTTTCCTACTTCAGATCCTATCAGGTTTTGGTTGGATTGTATTCTTAGGCTGTTGCTTCTTTTGTACCTACATTAGTTTTTTTGTCCACTAGGAAGAATGCAAAGGACTTTTATGAGTCACTCAGGATAAGGGTGTCTGATAAATGTTGTAAAAATAAATGTAAAGAAGTTTGGGGTGGTATCTATCACCACCATGTTCTACATGTCTATTACAATATGATAATACTTCAAAAACAAATCCAGCACACTTCTGAAGGTCAGTTAGACCTTAAATCATTAGTAGTGATCAACTATAATCAAATATTCACAAAATATTAATTTATATTATTATTCATGGGCAGCACAGTGGCTCGGAGGGTAGCATCACTGTCTTACAGGAAGAAGGTCCCGGGTTCAATCCCAAGGGGGAGCGGCCTGGGTCTTTTCTGTGTGGAGTCTACATGTGTCCTTGTGCCTGCGTGGGTTTACTCCGGGTACTCCGTTTTCCTCCCACAG